>JAILXH010212674.1:14376-28953 GCA_023558415.1 Piaractus mesopotamicus
ACACCAACAAGAGCATAGGGTATCCAGGACTGGTGTTGAAAACCACTGTTTACTTAAATGCATTACAGCACTATATTTTACTTCTGGACAGATCAAAATGGTCCAGTCTTCTATTTTTAATGATCAATTTCCCATATTTTGATAAGCAAGAAAATCCAAGGATGTTTTTGTTGACGGTCATTCTTTTTTGCATCATAATTTGTGCAACACTCATAAAAATCCATATTTCTACATTATATACTATAATATCATATAATATATATATATATATACACAGTAAATACACATTACTTTTTTGTACTCAAACTATATTTTGAGGGAGGATGTTGATAATGCTTGCATAGAACAAAATATTCTTTGAAATAAATACATAATAGACGTTGCTATTAAGCTATTAATTTGTCAAAATAAATATGATTATCTTTACATATTTTTATATTTGTTCTTTTGATATATGAATGAGAAAAAATAGGGGGTATCAAGAAGGAGAGCAGTGCTGACAAAAACTGGACGAATACAATAAAAAAGCAAACATAACACAGATCCTAAAATAAACTTGTGGCTTCTCCTTATAACAACAAATAATACTGGCCTTAGAGACATGGATCTTTTTCAATAACAAAATACATAACTATAAACATTTATAATAAATATGCTTAATATATAGATATGAACTGTATAACAATATATATGTATATCTGTCTTTTTCTATACATATATACGTACATAAAAAAGGTGCACTTGTTTAAATAATATCATCTAGAAGATGAGGGGTAGCTACCCAGTCCAAAGTCCGTGGCTCAGAAGCTGCCATTATCATGCACATGAACTGCTTTCCAGTTCTCTTGTCAATAGGATAAATAGTGGTAGGGGTGAACCTTCTGTTGCTTTCCACAAATTCACATAGTTTCTGGTACACTTGGGGGTACTCATGGCGTAGAAACACCCCACGAATCCTTAGCTCCCGTTGAATGTTGATGAAACAAATCTCCCTGGCTTTTCTCCCCTCCTCACCTTCCTTGTCGATGTCAGCTGTACCTGGTGGTGGAGTGAGGATTAGCGTCTCCATATCACTATCCTTCCTATGAACCTTCCTCTCTGGGCTGTAAGAAGCTAAAGCAACCTTGGCATACTTCCTGACGGTTGGGGCTTGGACCCTTGGTGATGGTCCGTCAGGCACTTGTTCACCAACAGCAATGGATACATTCAAGAGAAAACATTCATTGGGGTCGTATTCCTTACCCGCCTCCTGGAGCTCCTTACAGTACTCCCCAAGATTATCCCTGAAGCCATCTAGTTCACGTAAGGACAGGTATGTTGGAGACATCAAGAGGCTTTCTAGACCAAATTGAAGGAAATTTGTTGAAGATCCTGGGTTTGGAAATCCCAAAAATAGGACTCCTCTTCCTCGAGACAAGTATCCCACTTTGGCTATACGTGAGAAAGCTTTGTGAACCTCTGCAGTTTCCCGACAGTATTTAATAATGTGGCGACACACACTGCCAATACGCCCATAGAGACAGCTCTCCTTGTGAACGTCCCAGTCTTCTCGGCGGCAGTTGCGGGAGCAGTAGTATGTGTAGCAGCTGTGGCAGGATTTAAAGTAGAGGCAAGCATTAAACAATGTTTCTGTGCGACGACATTTATTGTTAGAACACATCATTGTGTCATCCTCATCTGGGCTCTGATCAGGGGAACACTCCTCAGTACTTCGAAGTCCATCACAACTCTCCGTGTCTCTTAAGGAGTCAGGATCTATTTTTATGGAAGTGGGTTGTTTGTCAAGGGGCACACTGCTCTCAGATCCTGCCTTTGAATCCTTTCTTCCTGATGATACTGCCTCTTCTTCATCAATAAGCTTCTTCAGTTGATCCAGCAGATCTTCACTGGGCCTTCTGCTGGCTGGTGGTTTGTAATCAATGACCAGGTCAGCTAAAAGCTCATCAAGCTGTTCTAAGCTTTGTTGGAGTGAGGTACTGTGGTGTGCCTTTTCTTTAGTGGATTCCATTGAGAAGGTCATTGTCTCACGATGAGCAGACTGTTCATCTGGAGCACTTTTAGAATCCAGAATATCCCAACTGGCAGAACGTGCTTCTGCTCTAGTACCCTTGCCAGGTTTAATATCATTGTCTGTGATCGTGATCTCAGGGGTGATAAACCATTGTCTACTTGAGGTGCTCCTAGCATCAGTCGGGCTTTTGTCAATTAGGGAGTTTTCAGACAAAGACAGAGCTGCATAGCGTCTAGGTGAACTCGAAAGGTTAACAACTACAGGTTTTGGCCTGTCATTTGTTGACAAAGTTTGTTTCCCCTGACAAAGGAGATTCTCATCGCTTTTCCCACGAGGCACAGGCTGTTCCCTCTCTACATGAGTGTTGAGGATGTTATCCCAAGACCTAGAGTATGGTCTTGGGTCAGCTACTTGCCTTGTAGGCTCCATACATGGGTTAGTGTACCAAGGTGCAGGCATTGGCTCTTGTCTAACTCTTGTTGGTGTCACCTGGGAGGTGTAAGAAGAGGGATAGTGTGTGGAATAGCCAGACACATCTGAGCCATACCAGTCCTCTGATTGTGGCTGAACCACACGAGCATGGCGCCTACCCTCTGTGTAATATGCTCGAGCTGGAAGGTGATGTTCCATTGGTGGCACATAGGGATCACCCATGTAGAAAATCCTAGGGGGAACTGTTTGAATCTGATATGTCCTAGGGTCATCCCCATAGAACGTTCTCGCTGGGGGCGTCTGTATTATGTATGGTCCTGGTTCATTTGCACCATAGGATTTTGGATATACAGGTGCAGGATATTGATAGGGGTCAATTTCTGTAAAATATGGCCTGGCAGGTATAGAGTGAACCATGCGTGTCCTTGGATCTTGGACATAGTGTACTTTGGGAGAATAGGTTTGGCTCGGAATGCTGTAACGATCATCCTGATAGTAAGTTCTTGTAGGAGCTGAAGATCCATATTTCCCCATATCCTCTGCATAGAAGAATTTAGTTGGCACATTGGGGCTTGAGTGAGCCCTTCGTTCCCTTCCATAATGTTCCTTTGACTCCCGTTGAGAAGGCATCCTTTGAAGTGGGGTCTCCATTGGCAGCATGTAACTGTTTGGCATACTTTGGGAATACTGGTAAGTAGGCCTGTATTCACCTGTGAAGGATTCAGTGGGTGTTGGTGTTCTGGAGGTGGAATAGTGGCGAGGTACCGTAAGACTCCGACTGCCACTACTGGGATACTTCTGCCAGGGTATATCCACCCTTGTAGTGGATGATTTTTGCCCACGTTGCTGCAAAGCTGCTTCATCAGGCTTAATGTCCACTCTACATCGTACATGAGGACTAGTGGCAGGTTTATCAGGCCTTCCCTCTTCCAAGCCTTCAGGCACATAAACAGGAGAGTACCTGCTGGTATCAGTCCTCTGTGGCTGTAGTTTGATGGGATGTACCTCATTGATTAGTGCCCGAGTTGCTGCATAGGAGGATTCTCTTCTTGGAGACACCTCTGGCTTCCACTGAGGTTGCCTTGGAGACCTCTGAACTTCCCTACCCCTCCTTGTCACTGGAGGGGAACCATCAATCGTTACAGGAGTCAGATTGGTCTGGGCTCGTGGAGCACTTCTTGATCTGGTCCGCCTCTTATGTTCTGTCACAACAACCTCACCGGCCGTTTCAGCAGTAAAAGGCTGAGGGGTCAGTCTAAAGTTATATAAGTCTGGGGAAGAAAAGCGATGAACATGCCCTTGTTGTTGGGCTAAGGCATTCCAGGCAACTTCTGGGTTTGCCGCATATCTGTCAGCCCTTCTATATGGGTAGTCCATTTCGATTGTGTTATATTTGGGCTTGCCTGGTGACTTAGTATCAAATATGTGGCAGTGCCTTTTTTTGTTGTTCTGTTTGTACTCCAGTGTGCTAATGCATGTGGAATCACATTGTTTAGAGGAACATTCAGACTTGGTGTGGTTAGAGAGGCAATTCACTTTAACAGCTTGATACACAGTAGATTCCAGTATGATGGGTGGATCTGTGCGTGTCATTGTAATGGAACTACTTTAGTTTCCTCCATAAAATCATTTTCAGGTTAGCATACCCTGTAAAAGAAAATGAAAAAAACAGGATCAATTTTATGTTCTATTAGGTTGTATTTTTTAAAACTGTAAATAAATATAACGTAAATGTTAATAGACATATTATGTACTTGGCTTCACCAAGTTTACATATGAAATAACATCATCATACGTAGAACCTAATCATAAGCTTTTAGGGATGTAACCTAGGTCTGTCACTAACAATTAAATTTGAAATTGAGTAACCTACCAATTATTTTGACAGTTAATCCAGTAGTCAGACATCATTTTTAAAAGGCTAAACAACCAAAACGGACTTAACTGAACAATAATGTACCATTTCTTTTTAAGACTCCAAAATACTTTACTGGTAAAAGACAAAGTAAAGCCTTTTCTTCGTCTTAAGTTAGAATTAAAAATATGTGGCCAAAATAAGGAAGCATTACAGAAAAAACATGTGCAGGAGGGCTTTTCTAATTGTATTGTGCTTCTTAGGCAAATAACTATTTCAGATTTTACATTTTTATTAATTTAATGTAACTTAAAACAATAAAATTGTCAGTTTTGGGGTGATTTTGAAATAATACAGTGATAGTTAAGACGTCCACAATGATTATTTGAATATTTGACAAGAATAACAATAAGAAAAGCCCAAAATGTTTCATTCTACTGTCTAATTTGAATAAAATCTTTTTTTCTCTTCTTATTACTGTCACAAATATTGTATATTACAGTAAATTCCATGTGCTTTTTATTGAAACCTAATTGAAATAGGACATGGTTTAAAAAAAAACATTACTTATAGGCAACCATTACATGGTAAAAGTGTTGGTCATTCATAAGACTTTACTGTTTTTTTTTTTTTTTGCCTATTTTAATTATCAAATTTATCAGGTTTTATCAAATATTCACTGCAGCCCTTTTCACAAAAGCTGTTAAACACAAGTTACAAACAAATTGAGAATGTGGTGAACAATGCTGACAATAGAATTAAACAATTTCTGAAATAAAGGTCATAAAAAGGAAAGGGAGAGCGTGCACCACACAAGCTAATTCGCCACTGCTGTACACCTTTGCTCTGATTTTCTTCAGAAGATAATTGCACTCACCCTGAGTGACACTGGCCCCTAGTATTTAATTATCACTGTGACTGTGAAGCTGCAGTTGTCAAGCTGTCATTGGTTGGAGCCTGACCTTTTATGCAACACTGTAATGACCGATATAGAAAGGAACATATGAGTGATGCATGTATAAGGAAATAACTGCCTTAAGAGTGCTCCCTTGTAGAAAAATACTTAAGTTCAGAAAATGTGTTTCAGTAGTGACAGTTCTTAACGTTACACACTGATTTTCAGACTTTGGGACACAAACTCTTTTAGTAGCTATATGAAAACCTTGTTTTATTTTTAATTAAACTTGTGATAAGTCTAAATTTTTTAACCTACTTAAAAACAGATGGAAAGAAAACAAAAACGAGATTGAAAAAAGCAAAAAAGTAATATTTTTTCATTTTATATCTATTCATTTTGACTATATTCCGCCTTTTACTATGCTTATTAATGCATTTTTTTTTAAAACAGATCATAACAATGTTTGATCTTTGTAAATAAATAGGTCTGAATATATTTTTTTTAAATAGGCCCTTTTTCATCATTGTTATAACTCATTCTCTCAGATTTCTTTACATTCTGTTACAGCACATGTGACATGCGACAGGATGCATGCATTTGGAAAAAATGCAGGTGGTTGCTACTGGATATAGTTACCCTAGCAACAGAATCTCACTATAATTAAAAATCATATGGCAAAGCCCATGTGAAGTGTACCTGTATTCCCCTGAGACTATGAAACAGAAAGGACTTTCCATCAGGTGAGACGTACTGACATAGCATTTCACATTGTAAACATTAGGTTAAATGTATACAGTCTATATGCAAATTCTACTTCCTTTCAGCCAGTTAATTTCTCCTGGGTGCTGCCTGAAACGTAATTATGCAGCACAGTGATCAGTCTATGGCAGACCCTTTGAAGAGCTCTGGCTCATCTTGTCATTTTCAGAGAATTCTAGGGATAAACAGCTACAGACTAAAGCTCATAAATGATATTTTTGACAATCTGACGCTGAAAATATTACAGGATTAAAAAAAAATATACTTATTTACATGGAGACCAACTGGTTGTTTCTTAATCAGGATGCAGTTTGCGTAACTAGTGCAAGGGAAACTTGCCATGTCAAAAATATATCCAGCAATTGTTTTAAGATTTACTAGCATGTACCCACTCTTTACATTTGTATTGTTTTTCAGCTTGTCTTGTATTTAAAATGGTATCTATCTGTAGTATTAGTGCTTTTATTACAGGTTACATCATATTCCCCATTTTGTTATGAAATAACTCATGACTGGGGGGAGACCCCTCCTTAAATTACGTCTAACTCAGGGGCATAGCAACATGGGGTCTGTTGGCAGTGCCAATAAAAATGTTCTTATAATACAGGTTAAATGTAACATGCTGAACTCTTGCATCATCGTACATTTACATTCACTTTAAATAAATAAAAAGTGATTGGCCAAAAATTTTCTTTGATCTTCACCAGTTTTTGCCATCAGCTGGCAATGTTCAACGTGTGTTGAGTTTAAATGTTTTATTTTTTTCGCTTGTTATGTAGCTACAATGAAGTAAGCTTGTTGATGGTTGTCAATCTCAATATAGCAATGTCTTCAGGACGTAAGCCCCCAACTGTAACTTGGATCCCAGAAAAGAAATTATGGCTATGCCAATGACCTAACTTGCTATAAATTTCCATCTCTACTTTCCCATTCCTGTGTTGCACTACTGCACTAGGCCAATACTGTCTGTGTTACGTACCATTATGCCTTGCTGCATTCAGCCATAAGACTTAACATCACATCTGCTGTCTGTATTCTCCTGTGTGTCCTTCTGTGAGTCATTCTACCCAACATTCAGATTGAGGTCTGTTTTTACCATTTGTGCTACTTTGGCTGTTGCTGCCCCATCCAGATTCACCTAGCTGGTCAACTGGCCACCCCAACTCCATGGCCAGACTGTACCGAAGAACAGAAAGCTGTCCTTCGCCCAAAAGGAATCATTTTCACTCTACCTCTGTTCTGTCAGTGGTAAACAACACCATATTGTGACCTGTGTTCCAAGTTGATGCAGCACCCCACCACGTTTCTATACATCATCTTTAGTGCCTAGCCCTGTTCCCCACTTTCTCAACCTCCTATATTTTTCATCCTTCTCCTCATGCCACCCCTTCTCTATTCATTCTACACCTTTCCTCTTTTCATCCAGTAACTTTTGAGACAGTGAGTCCCTTTTGAGTCCCTGGCACTAATGCAGAAGCAAACAGTGATAATGTGTGAATGAGCTTAATCTTTGTCAAACAAACAAAAGAACATAATAAAGTGTAATTCGGTTAAAGTTGTAGTTGTAGTATGTTGTCGTATTTACTTTGGCCAGGAAACTGTAATTAATCTTGTTATGACGGACAGAACTTGGAATATCACACAAACGTCACTATCTGAGGGTTTTTAGCAAACTTAACCTGATCCCTTCTTCTCTAAAGCCACTGAGGCCGTTTGAAATGGCCTCTTTCACCTGATGTATGAGAGCTGAGATGTGCTTTTCCTAAGCTCTGAAGCTGTTTTGTCTGTTGGCTGTTTTGCTCTCACAATCTACAGCTTTTGCTATCAAATCTACAGCTTTTGCAATCTAATCTACAGCTTTTGCAATCAAATCTGCTACTGTTTCTTCTCACAACTCTATACGTTGTATCTTTAATGACATGAAAACCAGTACACCTTAACCCCAAAAAGATACGTCGTCAATTTGTTGTTTGCTGCTTTAAGCATAAACACAAGTGCTGCTTTAAGTACAAACACAAGAGGAGGAGGAGGATGTTCTTTGTGAGCTCAGTGAGTGTTTCAGAAGCCATGTTTTGTCTGCCTTTGAAATGGGTTGATTGCTGAAAAAAAATTGGCAGAATTCATAAAGACACTACTTTTTATAGACCAAGTGAACACAGACACAGCCTCTTCAGGAAGGAGACTTCACAAAGGGAAAACAGTGCAGCGCAGCACAACAGACACCTCAGATTTCTTAAACACTGGCAGATTTGCAAAAAAATGAGGTACAGTGTACCAGTGCCAATGGTTTACCTTTATGTAATGGTTACAGGACCTCGGAGAGCCTCAAGAATCTTTCGAGAAGAAGCATGGAATTTGATCCATCACCTCACACGTAGGCCGTATCACCTGATCACAGTCATTTGAGCTGACTGCAATTGTTTAAACTGTAATCATTTTCCACAGCTGTTTGTGACATAAACACATAATTGTGAACACTAACAGAATGTGACCTGGGTGTGCATCCATTGGGTTAAGGCGCGCGCACACACGCACACACACATCATCTAAACCGTTTATCCTACTGGGTTGGGTTAAGGCAAATCCATGCAAATAAAAAAGCAGCAGTGAGTGATGTTTATTTATTTGAGCTTGAGCTGTTTCTGTTAGCAGTTTGGAGTATCGATACTTAGGAACAAATACAGCTAATCAGCCAGTTTGTCCAGTTTAGGCTTGTACTTTAATAAGTGCATACAATGAGATACAGTAAGCGAATTCAATTGCAATTATTTATTTGGCAATTAATCATCAGCTAAAATGTCATGACTACTCAAATGATGTCTAATAATGTCCACATTTAGACAAACGATTACTGTCTGCAGAATTATTGTAATAAACAATATCACTGTGATCCAAATTCAGTTAAATGAAGTATCACATGTGAGTGTTGCAGAGTCTTCCCTGTAGCTTGCCTTTTCCCATTTAATTATATATAATTACCATCTGGGCTAGTCAAATGAATGTGGGGAACCACTGGATGTTAACATGCCGTCTGTGCAGTAAACAGATTTTTAGCAAGGAGGGTATTACCACCATTTTGCACATCTCATGATACATCATCCAGCTCAGTGTGCTACACTGGGGCTAGTCCATAGCCGAGGAGACGGTCTGTCAAATCTATCGACTGGCAAAATCTACAAACTAGTACCTTTCCTCTGGAAAAGCTTGTCCATTTTACTCTCCACCAGAGAGTAGATCATATGTACCAAAGTGTCTTTGTTTCATTTCTATGTTCCCCAGCATTCTTTGGCAGACTGAGAATCTACATTGTCATCTTTCCAATTGGTGTCAAAGTACAGTGTGTGCAGTACAGTAGAAAAGTCAGAGATCAGCCTTCATTCATTTAATTTTCAGTCAAAACAGTCATTAAAGAGTCATTCATTTCTATGGAGATATTTCTAAAGATTAGATATAATCTAAGACAAGGGGATAGTCAAAAGAAAATAAGTGAAAAAACAACAGATTCCAAAACTGGAGTTCCTAAAATAATTAAAAGATTTTCAGTCTTAATCCTTATTAATTGGAGAAGCAATAAAAAAGGTGAAGCAATAAAAACCTGATATTCGAGGCTAACTCGCATGGAGAGTGACAAACAAAATTCCCTCCTATACTTCATGTAGATTAAAAACTATTCCATCAGTAAGTTTTTTGCCCCTCCATCCCACCTCTGGCTATTTTCACTTGCATTAACAAACCCTTCTCTGAAAATACGGCTCCTAATGAGCAACCAGTCTCTCCTCCGCCCACTCTATTCTCAGCGACAGACTTGTCTCACGCTGTTCTCCAGTAAACAAACTGCAGCCTCGCTTTGTATACAACCTTTCCTTGCCAAATGTGATGGCTGTCAAATGGATCCATTCAGCAGTTTGGGTTATGCACTAATTTGTGCATAATTACTCTATTTGTTACCACCGACAATGGCGTCCCTCAAAAAGGCACGGAACAAAGGCACATCCCACAGACTAAGCCTGCTCAAACTTCACTGCAGAGACACCAGCCAATAGAACTAAAACAAAACCGTGCTGCCTACAAAAGAGCAATGGACACACCAGAGAACTACCATTCCCCACAGTGTGGTAAACGGGGCAAGGCTGTGTCGGTATTTGCGACAACTACTGAGCAGGTCTGATCTGTGTCAATCTAAAAAAAAAAAAACGCTGATCATAAACACTAGAAAAAAATCCTCTCATTGGCTCCCTCCTGTGAGTTCTCTCGGAGGACCATCTGCTCAGGCTGATCTGGCAGCACCCCACCACTCCCCAGCCTCCATCTAACATCGCGTCCAAATGCACAAATGTTTATCCAGACCAAATTTTTTGCAAATTCAATTTGGTTCTTAAAATATATACAGTCTCTTCTGAAAGAATTAGAACAGCAAGGCCAGTTCTTTTTTTTTTTTTTTTTCGCTATACACTGAAGACATTTGGGTTTGAGATCAAAAGATGAATATGAGGTGCAAGCTCTCAATTTCAGCTTATATTTTCTGATATTTACATCTTGATGTGTTAAACAGCTTCAAACATGGCATCTTTTGTTTGATCCCAACCAAATTTTCAAGTGAGCAAAAATACTGGAACATGTAACTAACAGGTGTTTCTTGTTGCCCAGGTGTGCCCTGTTAGACTGACTGTTTAAACAGTGAATAGCTCTGAATGTCTACTCTTGGTTTGATCCCTGGATTTCACCTGTGAAGACTATATTTGTTGTTAAAAAGGATAAACCAACATGAAGACCAGACAGCTGGCTATGGGAGAAAAGCAAGCCCTTTGAAGCTAAGGAAAGAGCCACTGCACGAGCACTGGGCACAGCCAAGTGTCATGGAATGTCCTGTGCAACAGCAGTTGATGAAAGAAGGAACTGCTCATGATCCAAAACATCAGTCAAGCATGGTGGAGGTGGCGTCAAGACTTGGGCTTGCACGGCTGCTTCTGGAACAGCCTCACTAAACGTCACTGATGGTGTAATTCATGATGATAGCAACAGAATGAATTCAGAAGTCTACAGAAACATTCTGTCAGCCAATTTACAGGGAATGAATCCAATCTAATTGGGAGGAACTTCATTATGCAGGAAGACAAGGACCCAAAACACAGTGCCATCACAACAAAGCACTTCATCAGGGGAAAAAAGTGGAAGGTTTTAGACTGGCCAAGTCAACCACCAGAGCTTAAACCAATTGAGCATACATTTCATCTCCTGAAGAGGGGAAACAGTAAAAGCCCGCAAAAGCAACACAAAAGAAGGAAGCTACAGTTTGATGCCGTCAGTGGGTCACTGGCATGATGCAGTTATTGCAAGCAAGGGATACTCAACTTTTGATCTCAATCCCACATGTTTTCAGTGTATGGCAAAAACAAAAGAACTGGCCTTGCTGTTGCAATACTTTCAGAGAAGACTAAACATAAACACACAGAGAGAGAGAGAGAGAGAGAGAGAGAGAGAAAGAGAGATCACCCATGCTCAACCTCGCACAGTGATAGATATTAGGTCTCTTTTAGATATTAGCCTGGTCTGCATCACAATTTGACTCGAACATTCAGCAGGTGTAACATGCATAAAACATACAGTTTTATACAGTGAAACCGAAATTTTAAAGTGAACTGACCTCAAAATCAACCTGAAATGGCTGTTTTTACCTTTTTAGTTCTGTCCCTGGTAATTTTAAGCACGATTCTTTATACCATTTGATTTAAAAGACAAAATCCCTATTTTCCCATAATCTGATTGCAATATGATGACTTTTGCCTGCCTCAAAAAACATCTTCTGAGTTTTGACACCAGTGGGCAGAGAAAAATAATATTAAGCAATAATACCTCCACGACCCCCACCTATCATCAACCAAAATGCTCAACTAGCTCAGAGACTGAAACCATATTTCACTCAGACGTCTGTCACAGTACAGAAGGAAATATCATTTTCAATTCATGTTTACATTGACATTTACTTGTCATTTTCACTGTTTTAGGAAATGGGTTGAGGCTAACTGGGTTAAAACTAACCCACTTTCAATGATAATACAATCAGCTCTATGATTACTGTCACCCTTGGTATAGATGACGTACTGTTTTACTGTGGTATAAATATGAGGTGACACAGAAGCCAAATTAGCCATTCATCAACATGAATGAACAAAATGTAAAAAGGTGTAAAAAGAAGGATGGCTAAACAGAAAAGAACCTCATCGCCGCTGTTAAGTATGGTGGAGGATTTGTGATGTTTCGGGGCAGTTTTTCCTCCAAAGGCCCTGGGAACCTTTTTAGGATACATGCCGTCATGGACTCCACGAAGTACAGGGAGACTTTAAATGAAAATCTGGCTGCCTCTGAGCCTCTGAAAAGCTAAAACTAAGGTCATGATTGGATCTTCCAGCAGAACAAGCAGCACGGCCATCCCAGTTCCCCAACCTAAACCTCTGTGAAAACCTGTGGGGTGAGCTGAAGAGGAGAGTCCAAAAAAAGATCATGCATGGAAGAGTGGCCTCAAATTCTTAACTCTGTATTCTTCAGTCTAAGCATTATATACATTTTGCTATTATTTTGGCAAAGGGAGGCTATACTAAATGAAAAAGTGCCAATAATTGTGATGTAGTTTTGATTGAAAATATTTTTGGATTTTCTTAAGACTAAATTTACTTCAATTAAGGGTTGGATTTTTTGCCACATTTTCAGTGTGAGATTAAGCTGAACAACCACAAAAATCTTTTTTACCCATCTTTTCTAAGGCTGCCAATAATTATGGAGCTAACTATACAAGCTAATGACTGACAAACTCATTTTTCTCGGTAATTTCAGTCCTTCCGCTTGTTACAATTATTAAGTAACATGAAGTTTCAATAATGACACTTGAGAGCATCTTCTCTGGGAGGATGAGTTGTGAAATAAGATTAGGCTATTTTTAGAAGCCACACTGGTGTCTTCTTGTATTCCACTCTAAGGTAAAAGTCACAGACGTCTAGCGGTTTAAGGAGCTATTAATCCATTTAATTCTTTTCTCAACAGCATTTGTACTGAAAGCGTTTTCAAGACTTTTACATTTGTGTTCAAATAACTCATTTTAAGCATTTTTGGTGCACTGTTGAAAGAATAACAGACATGTAACGTCTCCACTGAAGATGCTAATAGCACTTGGTTTACGTTACAATGAGAGGAAAATATATTTGTCAAATTGTCAGTATCATGTATAGTACTGTGCAAAAGTCTTCAGTATCTAAGCAAAGTCTAAAACCATTTATTTTTGGAGTAAGTGTGTTTCTGCTTGTCAAAAACATTGACATTAGAATAATTACAAACATTAATGCAGTAAAAAGTAGCAAGAAGTAGTAGTTAGAAGAAGCACGTTCGTTTCCAGAATGCATAAATTTGTTAAATTCTATCAGCAACACATCTGATTTAGCTGAAAGAAGTATTGATTGAGCCGAACCAGGCACTGGATGGTAATAAGCTCTCTGGACAAAAAAAATTACTGCATGCATTATTTCCTCTTTAATGCTTGGTTAAGCGTCTCTTGCCTTAATGACAATGCACATTTATAAGGAATACAGCAGCCACATGAGATGGTTCCTGTCCATTTTAGACCCCTCTTCCACTAACTTTGTGCTTCATGTCTGAGCAGAATACAGAGGGTCCTGACCGCTGATGAACAACGTAAAGGGGGGGGCTAACAAAGTATGCAGAGGACTACAAAGTGCACCTATATGGTAAATTAATTTGATAAAATTGACAAATCATGTAGATGGACAAGGTAGCGTACCTAATAAAGTGACCATTGACTGTACATTCTCCATTAACTGTAAATACACATAATAGCTTATCAGGTACATGTACCTTTTAGGTGCACTGTGTAGGTTTACAATTACTGCCTGTAGTTCATCTGCTGCACAATTCATCAGCCCCCCTCTACCCCATCAATGGAAAAAAAGACCACCTCAGAATTGACCAGTCTCAGCACACTAGTGATATATGCATAGTAACAGCATGCTAGAGTGTGTTGTGTTGGTACGAGTGCCTCTCATTTAGTCATGAGTTGTATAACCTGCAACAAGTATAACCTTTAATTTATTGTCGTCAGGCCTGTCATGATTATTACATAATCACCTGATCAGCTTATTCACCAATAACTGTTTAAAAAATAATTTCGAGTAAAATACTATAATTAAATAATAATAAAAAATAAAATAATACTGTAGTCTAGACACCAAAACATAAACCCATAAAACTCACAAATTAAAGTATTTTAAGAACAAAAACTTACACTCAATGGTCACTTTATTAGGTACACCTTGTATTTACACTTCAGCTCCACTTACCATATAGGAGCACTTTGTAGTTGTACAATTACAGACTGCAGTCCATCTGTTTCTCTGCATACTTTTATAGCCCCCTTTTACCCTAAGCATCAATGGTCAGGACCCCCCACAGGACCACCACAGAGCAGGTATTATCTGGGTGGTGGATCATTCTCAGCGCTGCTGTGTCTGATCCACTCGTACCAGCGCAACACACAATAACACGCCACCGCCACGTCAGTGTTACTGCAGTGCTGAGAATGATCCACCACCCAAATAATACCTGCTCTGTGGTGGT
>JAILXH010212677.1:16988-29874 GCA_023558415.1 Piaractus mesopotamicus
GCTATTAGCATGCAAGTCGCCCTAAATCTGGAGAAGCTCATGAACATATACGTTAGCAGATGCTGGGTGCTTAGTATCATATTATTTAATTTGTGGTTTTATTAAAGATCGTCATGTAAACAGTTAATGTTCAAAAAAGCATGCTGACTAAACTAGAATAGAAAGCAGGTCAACGCTGCAGAGGACCATGTGCACTTGTTTAGAATGGGACTGGTTCAATATAATCAATAATCACAATGTTTTAGTAGAAAATATCATGCTAATTATTTTTTAAAATATCCAGATGACAGTGTGTGTGTGTGTTTTTTTTTTAATATGTCAAGCAGGGTGACATGGCTTTGGAGCTCACTCAAGCACACGTTTAGCAGTCTGAATTTTCTCCATAAGGGGAGCTATTAGTATGCAAGTCACTTTTGTGTGCTTCACCCAAAGAAGAAACGACATGAACCCAAAGGTTTGCACTTTCAACCTTCAAACCCAGAGGTGAAAAGGTTTATACCCCGAAAGTTACTCGATAATATTTAGTATGTCATTTTAATGAAAGACTTTCATTGAATCAGTTAAGGCTAAAACACAGAAGCTTTCATATACATTTCAGAAAAAGACATGGAGATATCAGTTCACATAAATATGAAGTGCATGTGGTACATCTTTCTGTAATTTCCAGGGGAAAATGTAAATAATACAGCATGTAAAATGCTAGTTTGACATATTAAGGTGAAAGAAACCAAAACATTAAGGTTTATTTAATCAGCATCACCAGAGAGACATGTACATCTGCTTAAGACTAGCAATAGTGGAAAAAAATATCTATTTTCATATAAGAAAACAGTTTAGTATCCCAAACAAAAAAAAAAAAAGAAAACCTTACCTTTGTTCTTGTTTTGACTTTTGATCTGACCTTTTGCCGTCTCTTCAGTTTTTTCTTACTCAAAGCTTTCTTGCCCCTAAAACAAATAAAAACAGATGGCGAAGCGTGAGACAGAATGCAGTCTACTTTCCAATTTCAAGGACGAACAACGAGGGAGAATATTAAATCTTGTAGCCCAAGACTTGTATGTTTAAATGTTCATGATTGACTGACCCTCAAAATCAGACTATAAACATTAGAGACACTAACAAATATTTGTCATGTTGGGGGGGGGGTTGTTGTATTAAATGTTCTTAGTACACTGGCTAACATTTTTGAAACACGTGTTCATATGTTTATACTGTATTTCAAACAAAAAACACTGTTTATTTGTGTAATCTTACATAGCTCCTTAACATAAGCTTGAGAACAGAGGGCTGTCCTGTCATCAACATTTGCTGTAATAAATAATCATTGCACAAGAAAATGTTCACTGCAACAAATTTACCACGTTTCATCTGACCAAGTGATTAAGTTTATATTGACTGGGCTGACGATAAAGATGTAAAACTAATCAGAGAATAGGAAGTACATCAATATTTATGTAAACAAGTACATAGTGACGGTTAAATAATTCAGTATCCAATATTTAAACAACAGAAACAGGCTCCAAATGTACACTGAAGTGGCGCAATTCTGCAAATATTTAGAAATGTTGACATAATAAGGATCCTGTGGTAAGCTGAATTACCGGTTCTTCTTTTGCACCTGGTCATATTTGGTTTAATAAAGATCCTCTGAGTAAACAATCGACAACATTACAAACAGTACACTTCACTGACAAGTGAGGAAAAAAACTAATGGAATTCACAAAGTATTGATCTGCACACCCAACCATGTCTGGTGCCTTCCGTCCCCGCTGCCTTTTAAATGTGCTACAGTAACCTGGTAACACGTATGACTCAAGCAACGTGAATTTGTTTGGGTGCTTTCACAAGGGCAACCCCCACTAGAATTCCTGGCTCTACATGTTGCTTCTGTGCCAGAGAGATTTACCATGCAAACTCCTACTGATCGAGCAGCGAAGGACTCGAATCCTCCCGGCGTTTTATCCCGATGCACACACAGCGCATTGTTATCTGGGTAACGCAGATGAGCTACCGTTGTTTACACTGCTGCTGTACATGACGTTCTGTTTGGGATAGCTTTATTAATGCTATATTTGCATTTATAGACTGTACCTAAAGTCACAGTAAACGTGCAGGCAGGTCTAACGGATGTGGCAGCTCCTGCAGCAGAAGCGCTGTGAAGGCCGCCGGTGCTTCAGCTCTCCCGATGTGAACAGGGTGACGTAAGACCCAACGCGCTCCATCCTGCGCAAGCTAACAAAATGAATGTGGCCTGCGCGCATTGATTCCCCAAATAAATACATCAGGCTTCATCGATTCATTCAATTACCAATTTTAACTCAACCAAAACCTCATTGTAGTTTACGCCTGAGACGGAGCGTAATGCACTACGAACCTACCCAAATAAAAGCCAGTGACATACAGCCAGGCCCACGCATCCAGTGTCCCCAGATATAAAAAATAAAAATTAAAAAACAAAAAACAGACAGCTAGAGAAATGACACTGGGCTGATAAATGTGTTTTTCGTGATAACAACATAGAGCTAGCTTGTTCAGCAAGAGCGTCTGTTACGCTGTCATCACAATGTTGCTAGCTTAAATAGTTATTGGCTCGCAAGCCAGCTAAGCTAGCTATCCAGGTAATGTTGCTTCGGCCGGCCTCAAACAAGGGTGTTACCTCAGCTAACGTTGGCACGCTTAGATAATACTTTAAACAAGATATGGCACGGGTTGAGCAACGTCTGCAGAATGACCGTCTTGCTAGCTGCTTATTCAATTAACTGTTGGTGGGCCAAGACAGCCCGGCCAACCAGCTGGACTTGTCGAGCTTGTGCACGGTTTCAGTAATGTTAACCTGATTTTCTTATCGTGTCAGCACATGAGCTGTGAATGTAAGGGCGCTGACAACAACAGGCTTTTCTTTGTATCAGCATAACGATGAAAAACAAAACAAAACCGGGCAGCTAGTGTTAGCCTTTCGCAGCTAAGGAAGTTAGCTAGCTTGTCAGCCCGCTAGCTAACCTCCCCAGCGTTAGCACGGTGTGGGGCTAGACCTTAGCTCGTGTGGACTGCTCTAGTGGCTTCGCTTTCGCTTCTCGTTAGCCATTTAGCGTTAGCTTGCTAACGTTACGTTACGTTACATGTGTAACGTTGGCTAAACAGACCTATTTCCACTGTTTACGGAACCAGACGCGGGCCAGTCCATTTTCCAAAATGAACCTGACAAGCCATAACTCACCTCCCAAGGTTTAAGCCTTGTTCTTTGTCGTTGACAGCGGTCGTGTAAATCCTCCTGTACTTCTCGGCCAAAGCTCGCCCTGACAGGAGAAGCTGGTATCGGCTCCGGCAGTCCGGCTGAGCCCCCGGAGTGGGAGTCGAGCCCATACCGGCTCCGAAAGAGGAGAAATCGTTCCCAGCTCCGGATATGACCCTGACACCCAGCCCCATGGAGGGGGATGAGGAGGACAGAATCCCACCGCCGGCTCCAGCTGCCGCAGCAGCACACATCATCGTTTTGGAGAACAATGCATATATCACACCAATATGTCACCAGTTGGCGATCAATATGTACTTCCAGCCGTCGTAAAGCACACAGCACTCCCCATATATCCGAGACGTAAACACAAAAACCGTCCAGTAGCAGTTCGCTAGCTACATCCACTAGCTCCACTCACCCCAGCAGTGATCTCGGCATACGCGTTAGCCGCTGCTGCAACTGCGAAATAAGCCGCTTTCTCGAGATAGCGATTTAACCCTCGCCTCGATGAGAACAATGTTTTAGGCCAAACCTAATATTCATTTTCAACTGTATGAGCCGAAGTGTCTCAAAAACGCGAGCTGTCGTCCGTTGTTTTCATTTGTTCCTTGTATTTTTCTTGAGCCCGGACAGGCAGCTCCCCTAGCTGCGCTGCCATCTTAACTTCATCATCCTTCCCCGTTCGAGTCTCTCTGTCAAGCATGCCGGGATACATTCCCATCCCAGTGAAACTGTAGTGATGGGCTCGCTGAAGGAGCGCCGCTCACTGCAGCACAAACACGCACATTGAACACCGTCCCTTCAGCTTCCTTCATTCATTCATTTCTAAAAACATTTCATCTAATAAAACATCACTGGCACGTAGTGAGTATGTCTTAAATCCTTTTCACTCAAGCAAGAATAGGCTACAAGGCTAAAGATAGCGCCATGCTGAAACCGATTATTTTAGCATTCATCATTTTAGCCTATTTTTATTTAGTTAGGAGGGACTGGTCCAGCTGTGGTACAAGATTATTCACAAAAAGTATTCTAGAAAACTCTAAATTGCTAAACAATTGCATGATTCTATGATTTGATTTTTATGGTTAAAAACATACTGCCTCAGTCTGCATCCATTCCCAGGCAGAGTTTAATAGTGTCACAGCCTGCTGTGGAGGTTGGTTTCTGTGGGAATCTGTGGATAGTCAAGTATTATTGCCTTTATTTAACCAGGAATCTAAAACCAGGAGATTAAAAATGTCTTTTACAGGAGTGTCCTGACAAAATATAACTGAGCTCTTGTTCTGAATAAAAGTTATCAACCTTGCTCTGGTCTGTAAGAAGATTTTAAGGATTTATCTAGATGCACGAATCGTTTGTTTCATGGAACTGCAAAGACACCTATCTTTCTATCATCTGGGCAAGCCATTTGGATGGGGCAAATTTGAAGTTACTGTGCCGCTCTGAATGTTTCTTAGGCATCATGTTTTTACTGGTCTTTTATTCCAAGAGCAGCAGACACAATGGCAACTATGACCAATAAAAATAATTGAAGATTTTGACTGAAGATCATCTCTATGGTGAATCTGTTGCAGCAAAATCCAGCATTAATGATGTTTAAAAGGGAAAAAAGTATACAATTCTTGTAGATATTCACAAGTTATATGTGCACCCTTGGATGTGGTGCTGTGGGGGATGGGGAAGTGATGTTGCAATAACCACAGGAGAAATAAAAATTGAATTAGGCCTCACATGTGCGTGCATATAGGCCAATACTGTAAATGTACAAATGCGCTCTTCAAGTCCAGTCTATTTGCTAATGTTTGGGTGAGGCCTCTTTAGATTTAGCTTAACTGCACCAAAGGAAATACGCACAATATCAAAGTAATCTACATCTCATCTTAGTACAAATGCTGTTGTTCGATTAGCAGCTTCCAACTCGAGAGCTCCACACAAGAAAAACAGCAAGAAAATGGATGAAGCACAAGACAGCGCAACATCACAAGTGAACAGGGATCAGAGCACGTCCCACTGGGCCAGATTGTTTGAGTAAAAGCCTAACCATGGCAACAACACTAGAGCATCGCTGCAGGAACAGCAAGAGGAAGACCAAGACTAGGTATGCTTTTCAAAGAGATGTACTGTAAGTACATGTACATGTACATGAAATTATCCAGACACCAGTTTTAATTGGTGTATTCCGCTACTACAAGGTACTGTAAATCGCTGACAAAGGCTTTCAATTGTGCTTATAGCTTATAATCTCCATATAAAAGCACTGTCCATAGAATGGGACGCTCTGGAGCAGCCACACATGAGCCTATAAGGTCATTGTGCCTAATGCCAAGCATCAACTAGTGGGGTATAAAGCCCCACAGCAGAATGAATGTGGCTGAATGCAATCAACTCCAACTGCAATCCAAGAAACGTTAGATAAGGAAGTGTCTACTAAGTTATTTGACATACAGTGTATCATTGTAAACACCCAAGTACTGCTACGTAGGTAATTAAAAAAAAAAAAATCCTACATTTTTAATGTTTTTATTTTTTGTCCCCAAAAATACATAACATTTATGTGGTTTTATGTTCCAAAAAATAGTCGTAACTCATTTTTACATAACCAGTTCCAACCTCTCTTTTTCATACAGCATTAAACAAGCTGGTTTTGTTACTGTGCCTTTTAGACTGATATATGTTCATCAGTTCTTTTCTAATTAGCTGTACCTCTTTCAAAGCAGTCAGGTACTGAAATGCTTCTTATAATTTCACCATGAATGGCAGAGCTAAACTGCTGTAGGATACATAGGAAGATGTAAATGTTAATTTTTTAATGACACCATAAAAACAATGAATTCAGAAGTTTGTTTTTGCAGCTTAAGTTTCATACATGGTCTGTATAAGCTTAATAGTGCATTTTGATACTTGTTTGATACAATGTTTATGTTTACGATGTATGCCCTTTAAAGATAAACATCCAATAATCATTATTTAGCTGGATACAGAATGCTAATCAATATGGCCTTTTCCTCATGTTCTTTCGCTCACTGAAACGACATAGAACATTTGTAATTGTGTCAGCTCCAGAAGGCTCAGGGATACGCAATTAACCCCTATTAACTTCAGCTCCTCTTCATAGCAATGATGGTCGAGGTCTGTAAAGCAGAAACAGCCACTTTGCATTGGCCAAGAGTTCACTACTGCTCAGTCAAGGGGAACAAATGTGTTCAGTGGAGTATGAGCAAAGACATGCAATTAGGGCTGGGCTGTGCATTCAAAATCACAGTCAGATCTGATAGTCACTCATGACATGAGGCATTGTTGCAAACATAGACATTATATTTGCATCAATGTACCTTCACCGGCTTATTAGCCAAAAGAACAATGAGCTGATAAGCAAGTGTAGTCAGCACCTCTGAGGCCATCTGTTACCATAGCACCCGAAACAGAGGATTTATGCCCAAGCTCTACTGACTTAACTAAAAAAAATTAGGTGTAAATGTGTTTGTTTGTTTTTTTCTGCTTTTTCTTTTGATGGATCATGAATCATATAGATAAGGTATTGACATTAATCAGTAGCATAACATTTTCGTCTGTAAATTACATTAATTGCACCATCTAGTGGTGGTGGGAGTGGTGGACAAAATACAGTCAGAAAAGTTTGAAGGGAAGCAACTTAAAGGGGAACCCCATGGATTTTTCAAAATTTCTGTAAAATTAAATCATCAAAAAGTAAAGTCATTCAGAGTGGTTTGATGTGAAATGGTTCATTGTAGAGAAAGTTACAGAACCAGATTTCTTTACAGTGGTGATGATAGGAACCAGGTGTCACAATATTTACAACACAAATATACGCACTTTATTTACTTTCCAAAACCACCAGTAAACCTACACACGTCTTTTCAGTTATTATATGAAGTAGTTGAAATAGTAGAAAATCTGAAAAAAAAAATGTCTTCTTTGGGGACTATTTTGCCTCAGAACGCCCCACGTGTACCCCTCGGCCATGAACATGCTTTAAAATATACGTTTTTTTGTCACCGCCACGGTGAACTATTCTGAATCAGTAAGTTTCTCTAGAACAAAGCATTTCTAATTAGAATGTATTATAGCCCCATCTGTTATTCAGTTTTGATGTATATTAATATGTTCTAGAGCAAAGATTATGCCATTTACTAGTCTATCTGGTGTAAGATGAATCAACAGATCTAACTTTTAAGTCAGCAGTTCTTGAACTTTTTTAGTCAAAGGCCCCTTTTGTGCATAGTAGGTACCTTGCGCCCCCTCTCTCCTTGCACCCACCTGCACATACAAAAGAGATAAGGGCCTGTTCTATAACAATATAGGTAAGTTGTTTAGTATGGCCATGAATTGTGGTAGGTTGGCACATATTTGATTGTAATAACAATAAGGAATATATACCATTTTAAACAAGTACCACTTTTTTTTTTTAGAAATGGCCAAAGCAGATTTAATAAACCGACAAAATGAAAAGTCACAAAAAGTGATACAACTTCTAAGATATTTCTGCAGGCCCGTAGCACCCCTCCAACTGCCCACCCCTTGTTTCGGGAACCTTTAAGTCATACAGTAATCACATTCACCTCACACATGTGTATTTTTATTTTGCTGTTGTCTCTTTGTTCTGTCAGAGGGTGTGTAAATTAAATGCACTGTCACGCCCTACAAGAGCATGTAGACTTCATATTTTCTTTAAACACCTGGAGATCCTCCCAGTCCCGACATCTCGGAATGTCGAAGTGGAACTTTTTACTTTCCTTACAAAACCACATATTTGCCATGAGCCAACATGAACCCAGCCATCCTCATACCTTATAGTGACGTGCAAAGATTACTGTTGAATATCTAAACTGGACAAAAACACATCTTATTGGGTTCTATATGAATGTAAAGAGCAACATATTTCTAGTCTTCTTTTCCTGGATTACTGTGTGCATATCTCAGGTACAAAGGGTACTAAAAGGCTGCTGTAAGGGTATGAGATAAGAAGGACATTACACCAATGTGAGGCTCAAATGATTTATTTTTAGAGGTCTGTTTAATTACATGGGCTTTTAATATGCTAAGAATGTATTGAAAACATGCAAAAGTTTGTGTTATGTAGGTGTTGAAGATTTGTACTTGAAATATAGAGGGATTTGTAGCACTTATGCAATCACTTGCAGTTCAAAGATTCCAGTAGAGGCAAAACTTTCTTTTACAGAGCACTCCGACTTCACACAGCCATGCTCATGAAGGGAAAAGACATCCGTTTTAGAATGCTTTGGTGATAGTGTGTTTTACACTACCATTCAAAAGTTTGAAATCTTATTGCATTAATAATTTGCAATATTTTATATATAAGAATAATGTATGCAATATGGATTTATTTTTTTTACTAGACATCAAAAGGTATTGTTAGATGTTTTATTCAATATTTCAAGGAATCTAAATGACTAAATACTATACTATCCTGTACTGTACTGTACTACATTATACTATATTTCCATTTTTTTAAAAATCAAGTTATCTTCCTCAACATTTGATCACCTTGTTTGAAATATGAGGTATTCTGGGTGTTCAGTTTATTAAAACTTAATTCTGGATGGTAAACAGCTTCCTCTGTCATTTCAGAATCAAATACAGCTCCTTTCATCATTCTGAATACATCTATTTCTTCATTTTTGTGCATCGTTCTAGCTTCCTACTAATTATTTGAAAGCTGTGGAATTGCAGAGGAATAATATTCATTTTATACATTTATCTGAAACCAAATTGTTTTTTGTATTGTTGAAAATTCTAAACTTTTGATCAGTAGTGTTAATTCTTGCTCATAAAAAAAATGTGTGAAAATACTTTCCATGACTCAAAGTTCAAAAATTTTTTCACACCCTCTGAAGTGTTTCGGCTCATCCCTGGCTTTATGGGGTCACTGGTACTGATCCACCTGTCACACCTGAACACAAATCACGGCTGACATATCCATGGCGACCAGTCTGTAACTGACTGTTCTGGTTTTGGTGGTGGTTTGTGTACAGTGAGAGGCCACACCTTCAGCCGCCCTCACCGTCCCCTCCCAGCAGGTCAAATACAGCGGGACAGACACATTCTGTAAAGTTACTTGCATTCAATCTTTGTCCATCAGAGACCGTAAGGTAGGTCCACTTTTGATTCACAAATATCATGTGTCCTTCCACTCTGTCTCAGAATAGGAATACAGTTCTATGAGAAGCTGTCATAATTGAATGATTATGCTGAATGTTTAAAGGTTTTTCTCTGTTTAGTATACTGTAAGTTACTATAATGTATAGAGCGAGTAGGTTGATGCTCACTAGGCAGTTCCTGTGAAAATTATAAGTTGTCATATGTGTTTTCCATATGAGTGAATGTTACCATTGAGGTAGTACCTCCTTTGGGCATGATAGACATTAATGAATCAAAATTTGATGGAAATCCTCTTTTGAACTGATTTCTGACATGTTATCTATACATAGCATAGCAAATATGTGTCTTCAAATAAACTGACATGGTCAGAGAGTGCAGTACAAAAGCCTACAGCAAGACAATGCACTTATAAGCCACACCTCAACTTTGTTCAAGATAAACTTTCAGTAACTCATAACCAAGCTAAATTTTCGTATTTGTACTTGCTTTGCTAGAGCTTATCCTTTTCTGTCAACATAGTCTATTATATTATACTCCAACTTGGATGTGAAATACAGCTGAAACAGCTCAAGAAAAGCCCATAAACCCTCTAATGAATGTAATGAGCTACTGCCAAACATACAGGCATTACTTTTAAGGGATCACTTCTCCAAAGGGTCAGCGACCAGCCTCACTGTACGTGCTGTATGTCAATGTTGTGTAAGGCTCGCATATATGTGTGACAGTGCATATGATCGTGTAATCCCTGTCACCAAAGACCAGAGGAACACTGCTGAAGAGCTGCCAGAGCTGTGTTTGAGTAGGGTGTGTCTTTATGATAGGCAAGATAGACAAGTTTTGCATTGAAAAAGGAAAAGTCAGGGGTTAAAGAATACCAGAGAAGGGCACTGTGTTATAAGTTATTGCAGGGTGTTGTCCAGAGAGAAATCAACAGCATGAGGAAGGAAGTCGAAAATGTCAAACCTAAAGAGTAAGACATTGCCATGCTGTGATTGCAGAGGCCTGGTTTATAGCATCTTTTTGGTGGATAGTAAATGCTTGGAAATCTAATTCACAATATTTTTTTTTTGTTTCTTTTGTTTTTGACAGGGTGCCAGCACAAACCATGTCTCTAAAAACCAACAGGAGATCATACCCTCCTCAAACAGGTGAGAGAACCTGTCAAAATGTTTCACTTCTATATCAGAATCTGTTGGTGCAGCTCCATTAAATCAAAAAGATGTGGCAGCAGCCTTCATTCACTGGAATATACATAAACTGAACCCATGTCCTGTGGTGCTAGTACTACTGTGGAGTAGAAAAAATGGCTAGTTCTTTTACCAGATGGCTTGATGACGTGATATACATTTTTGTAGTGGGCTTTACACAAGAAATTTCAGTGCTATATTATGATTAATACCTTTGTTAGAGAAATAAAAGTGTGTTTTCCACGCATATCAGCTGTTATTTTTTTTCTTTTTTCAAAAAGTATTCAACGTTCTATATCCAAAAGGTTTACCGCATTTTGGAATGAAACTCTTCAAATGAAGTTAAAGAATAATTAAAGTTTAGTGGAAGGACCTTCCCCTTCTTAAACTCCTATTAATTTTCATCTCCACCTTTCCTGGGACAAAACTTTTCCCCCTCTGTCTCTTTTGCTGTTCCTCAGTTCTGTCTCTCCGTTCTATCCCCAAGTAGGCATCTGGCCTTCTAGTCCCACCAAAACTCCAGCCCAAGTACTCACAGTTTCCTACAGTCATACAATATCTCCTCACAATACAAACCATATTTTAAAGGCCTGGTGGGCTGACCACCCAAACACTCACTGGTTCATCTTAGCTATAGAAAAAATGAATGCCTGTATGAATATGAATAACTGCTTTAATTACGCATGCTGTGTAACTGCAGACAACAGCAGCCCCAAGAATGTCGTGGAAGACAGCAAAAAGAAGACGTCTCTGCTGAAGGACAACAGCTGGATCAGGAAGGATGCGAACAATGAAAAAACAGTGGAGTGAGTTAACGTTCAAATGTACAAAAATACATGAATAAATAAAATCCATCTTTCATCCAATCTGCCATATATTCACACTATATAGTGCAGGTAATTGGGAAATATACAGTTGTATTTGTCATTATATTATTGGTGTATCTGTTACCATCACATTGTTTAAAAACAGCATCCACTGATAATATTCATGGTCCCAAAAATATATATTTTGTCTTTATTTTACAGCCAGGACACAAACTTTGGTAGAACTGTGTTGACCCGGTTTAGATCCAACGAAAATCTTAACAGGTACTGCACCTCTTTATTAACACCCTTGCAGTGAATGAGCTCCCAAGGCCTTCAGTTGCTTACATGCTCACATGTGGAATATGAATGAATAAGCATATTAAATCTATGATGTCTATATAATTGTATGGTAATATGTATTTGTCCATTACTTCCCGAAGCTCTCCAGATAAAACCACCTCAATCACCACCACCACCACCACCTCCACCAGTCAACCCCAAAGAACCGCAGTCCAGACCCTGACTAGAAGGTAATGCAGCTGACAAAAATGCATACATACCACATACTGATAGAGGGCAAATCGCATCATTACTTTAGTGGTATTACAGTACAACATCACCCCCCACCCCCCCACCCCAGAAATAAACTGACCAAAAACAGTCATCATTCACTTTTACATGACCAATGTGTGCCTTTGAGACCAATACATGTCAATTAGCTCTGTTCTGACTGGCTGTTCTCTATTGCGCATCATCCAAAAATCAGTCCAGGCTAAAACACTTACAACAACCTCAGCATGAGTGGGTGGGACTAAACTGCTGATAGTAAACTAGGTGTTTGTGTCCAAATGTGTTGGGTTTGTGATGTCACAAAATCAATCAATTCAAAACAGGCTGTTTTTGCAACTTAATTTCTATATTTGGACCATGTAGACTTATGCCTAAATAGTATGTTTTGAAAGTTTGAAAAATGTTACACATCAATTTTTTTTTTTTCCATGATATGGGCCCTTTAACGTATGGCAAGAAAAAGAATGAAAGCAATTTTAACTCTTTTTTCACATCATATTTTTTAATCTTGCAGATTCAGTGCAAGTCAGGATGAACTGGATTCACGCAAGTACGTTTCATTGGTTCACTTTTTTATTCATTATTTATTTATAATGAATACTTAGTGATGCATTTTAGCACGACAACCTACACTGTAAAATATTTAATGTTTTCACTTAAAAAAGTAAGTAACTGTGTTGCCTTAAAAACCGAAAGAAAGACAGACTTTTGTTCTGTTAACTTATTATTAGAAGTTTAATTTACTTAAATGTTTAAGGCAGCACAGTTACCTACTTTTTTAAGATACCATTTTTACAGTGTAGAATTTACATAATGAGATTTTTAAACTAATTATTATTATTACTATTATTATTTTTATTATTATTAGTAGTAGTAGTAGTAGTAGTCGTAGTAGTTGTTGTTGTAGTTGTAGCATTATTATTATTATTGTCTGTAGTAGTGGT
>JAILXH010212728.1:1888-13773 GCA_023558415.1 Piaractus mesopotamicus
TGATGCCACAGCCATCCGTATCTGGGAGTCGGAGAGATCATAATTGGCCTCACTCTCCCTGGGTGCGTAGGGTGGTCTGACCCTCTCCCCCATCGCTCTGCGCAATGCTATCCAGTGCAGGCGTCCGTTAGCTGACATAACAGAATCAGCAGTTAATGATCTCCTCCAAGCGTGTTGAGCTCCACTGATATTGCATTAGCAGCAGTTTGTAAAGATGTGGTGGAGCTTCATGTGTCTGAAGGGAAGCTCATGCTAACCTTCACCCTTCCAGCCTGGTAGCATCATGTTATAGAGAAAGATTTAGCTAATGGCTGGAACAGGTGGCAACTAAATTTAAGAGAAATTGGATAAAAATTAAAAAAAAAAAACTAAAAGAAAAAGCAAAAAAAAAATATTGGAATAAACTCTGCATTGTGTCTTTGTACTGTAAACTTTATAAAGGTTCTTCATGCTCACATCTCATCTACAAATATGGCTCTTCAAAGAGGGTTTTCAGTGCACTGAACGTTTGATGGATGCTGTTCTGCGACCACGGCATAGCTTGTAAAGCAAAACAAATGGCTTGTGACTGCAAACTCTGACCTCCGAGCCACGTTTTTTCCAGACCCGCTCCTCGTTTCTTTTCAATGATGGACAACCAAGACGCAAAGTATCCGTTTCTGATTCTGCACTTGTTTGACGGGTCTCCAGAGGTCAGCGAGAGGGCAGGGAATGAAAACCACATGCACACATTGGTACTGAGAGCACACGTGGCTCATGATGTTAAGAGCTGCGAGAGTGGCGCTTTTCTGCCAAATGCTAGGCAGGAGACGAAGAGCAGAAGGGAGCCAGCCTTTTACCTGCTCCAGCAAAATTCCTTCTGCAAAGTCAAAGCACGATATTCTCTGAGACGAGCTTCAGACGAGGAAATAAACTCCCAGTTTAGTATTAGATACACTTACAGTACTGCGCAGAATCAGAGAGCACCTTTCACGTTAATTTCCAGTCAAAATGGACATTAAATTGTTCATTGTTCAGATCAATAACTAAATAAGAAATAAACTAGAAACAGAAGGTTTGGGTTTGTTGGCTTGACAAAGTCAGCTAATAACACTTGAAAGTTAAAGCAGTTGTAGAACACTGTTGATTGTTTTTGATAACTTAATTGGTTTCATATAATAACTCCAGGTAGCTGCTTGCTTGCTTGTTGCTATGGTATCCAGGGTAGTTGCTAAGGTGCTACCAGGCCATTGCTATGCTATTCCAAGTGGTTGTGAAGGTGCTGCTAGACCATTGCTGTGGTATCCCAGGTGGTTGCTAAGGTGTTGCTAGGCCACTGCTATGCTATGGCAGGTAGTTGCTAAGGTGCTACTAGGCCATTGCTATGCTATCCCAGGTGGTTGCTAATGTGTTGCTGGGCCATTGCTATGCTATCCCAGGTGGTTGTGCAGGTGTTGCTACCCATTGCTATGGTATCCCAGGTGATTGCTAAGGTGTTGCCAGGCCATTGCTATGCTCTCCCAGATGGTTGTTAAGCTGTTGCTAGCATACTTGTATGATGGTGCCATATGAGGATTGTCCAAAAACATTTGGCTGCAGAGTGTATAGTGACTGTGGTGGTATAAGAGGTACAAGCATTACATTCTACAAACTATACAGTTGCTTCTGTGGGCTAGAGAGATTTAAAGACCCCCATCATTGGTCTGTGAAGCAGTAGAAATGTGTTATCTGGAGTGATGGAGCTCCATTCAATACCTTTGGGGTGAGTTGGAGTGATCCAGAACTGACCATCCAACATCACTACCTGACCTCCCTAAAGCTCAATCAAATCCTCACAGCAACGTTCCAACATCTAGTGTAAAGCCTTCCCAGAAGAGTAGAGGCTGTTACTGCAGCAAACCATCCTATTAATGCCCTTAATTTCAGAAGAAACACTGGGTCAGCAGGTGTCTACACACTTTTGAACATGCTGTGTGAAAAGTTTGATTAATGCACACACACACACACACACACACATATCTTCTGAGCCGCTTCTCCCTCAGGGTCACGGGGGGTGCTGGAGCCTATCCCAGCTGTCATCGGACGGAAGGCAGGATACACCCTAGACAGGTCGCCAATCCATCGCAGGGCTTGATTAATGCAATGTCTGAGAAATATCAGCTACTAATCTTGCAAACTATTAGAATAATAAAATTGCTAAGTAATTGTTTTATTGCTTCAAGTAACTAACATGCTGCACACAAATTCATGCAACACAACCTATGACTAGTTGTCGCATTCGTGCTAAGTGGTGACATTGAATGCAGAACATGTGGATCAGTGGTATCTGCCAAATGCCACACAACCACACTAAACACGCTTTAATCATCTGAATGAGTCGGGCTAATAATGAGATAAACGAAATAAAATAAGCTTATGAACGTTTTACATCTGCCTGTCAAGCAGCCTTGTTACCTCTGATTGGTTAGCCTGTGATTGATTAGCCAGTGATTTGTTAGCCTGTGATTGGCTAGACTGTGGTTGGTTCTGTGGTTGGTTAGCCTTGGATTGGTTAGCATGTGATTGGTTATGCTGTGATTGACTAGCTTGTGATTGGATGTCCAGTGGTTGGTTAGCCCATGGCGGACAAGCCTGTGATTGGTTGGCCTGTTTCTGGATGTTAGTTAATTATTATTAGATTAGTTAACCTATGATAGGTTAGTCTGTGATTGGTTAACCTATGATTAGTTTTGCCCTTACTGCCTGTGATTAGCTAGACTGTGATTGGTTAGCATGTGACTGGTGATTTTGTGATTGGTTATTCTGTGATTGGCTAGCTTGTGATTTAATAGCTTATGGTTAATTAGCCTGTGATAAGCTAGCCTGTGACTGGTTGGCCTGTTTCTTGTTATCCTGTGATTGTTTAGACTGTGATTTGTTTGCCTGTTTCTGGTCATCCTGTGATTGTTTGAACTGTGATTGTTAGCTTGTTTCTGACCATCCTGTGATTGTTTAGACTATGATTAGTTAGCATTTTTCTTGTTATCCTGTGATTGTTTAGACTGTGATTCGTTAGCCTGTTTCTGTGTATCTTGCAACTGGTCAGATTGTGATTGGTTATCTTGTTTCTTGTTGTAATGTGATTTGCCACCTACTTGCAGCCAGGGTTGGGATAGCTACTGAAAAAATTGTAGTTAGCTACTTTGTAGCTACTTTGCCAAAATGTGTAGCAGCTACAATTCAGCTACTTTTCCAGAAAAAGTAGTGGCTACTTTTTAAAAAAATAGTGCATTACTTTTTAAGCTACTTTCAAGGCATGATTGTCAGAATGTTTGTGAATCTCCACCTGACACACCAAACAAGCCCAACTGACATTTAATCCTCTGCCAGAAAGAAACATACAACTGAAAAGCTACAAATATACAAAAAGATCACCAAAAAGTAAGTTTAAGTGACCAACAATCAAACTTACACAACCAAAGGTGTGATATTCAACAAAAATTTAGACTAAGTAAAGGCAAAGTCAATCATTCCAGGTTTTTCCTAACAAAAATCAACAAAAATAACCGAATACAAACAAGAGAATTTTGTGCAAAGCACTGTCAACTGTCCAAATGAAACTGCTCTAATTTAAACTATTCAGCAAGATATTTACAGACATGACATTCAGAGTCATTTAAACTTCAGCAACACATCAGCCTCAAAATCCTCATCAGTGACCCTGACTCTGTTTGAGGTGAGAATCAGGCCTGAATAATCTCTCCACTGCTGCAGAGCTGTTGCAGCTCCATAATTTGGAGATGAATAGACTTGCTTGCATTTATAAGGACTAATCTGCAACAAGTCGCGAAGCTGAAGTCAGCTTCTCATTCACCAGCTTCTCATTCAAATTGTCCCGTTCCACCTTAAATGGCACAGCAGTACAATCTGGCACCTCAGGCATCATTTAAGGTGGAACGGGACAATTCGAACAAGAAGCAGGAGAATGAGAAGCGACTTCAGCCTCGTGAAATGTCTAAAGTTGAGAGACATTTTACAAGAAACGTATATTATATTTTAGCCTATACTGGCACATTAACACACACTGAGACTTATTTACAGCCAAGATGGTAAAATGGACATAAAATGTTGAGGCTGATTTTTGTTGAAAGGACAAAATGGCTCTTAACATTTCGGTTGCGACCTCTGAGCTAAGCCTACTAGTAAGGGGGACCCATGTGTGCCTGTTTGCTTGAACTGTCCGCGGCTCACTCAGGATTGCACAATCACCAAGATCCCAGTTAATGACCGCGTTCTGTGGTTCAGATTTTGCGTGGATGGCCTGAAGCCTGTAGCGAAATTGTATATTGTGTATAGCTACACAAAAATTTGTAGGTGCTACAGCTATTAGCTACATTTCATAAAACTGTAGCAGCTACAGCTATTAGCTACAAAGAATTGTAGTTAGCTACAAAAAGTAGTGAGCTACTTAGCTACTCCCCCATCCCTGCTTGCAGCTGAGAATGCTCTACGTTTTGCAAGCCAGTGCAAATTATTGATTGATTGAGGAGATAAAAAATCTCTCAGAAAGAGACATTTCTGTACACTTCTGCACAAGATTAACAGCTACATACAAAAAAATTCTGCTGGATTGCTGTCAGCAGTCCTGCACCTCTCTTGTCCGCCGTCTCTCAGTGGAGGGTCTGTCATTCAGCCTAATCAGCCAGAGCATCGGGGATAAACTCATGTTACGGGGGAACTTACCATTTGACATTTGACCCTCGCAAAGTCCCTGTGCAGCGTGTTTCTGCTTTCTCATCTTAGAGACCATGTGGTGCAACTTACTCACTCAACCAGACCTTTCCACAGGTCAGATTAAAGCTAAAACTGCAGACGCTCACCCTTGACCTCCACAGCAGCTCAGTCTGCCTGATCGTGTATCAGTCTGGGCTGTACTGAGCTCTGCTGCTGCTGTGCTTTTCTCAGGGTTTAGAGAGTGTGTATGTTGTGTTTTTGTTAAATCTGCTTCCTGAACATTTCCCTGTTCTGTTTCTGGAGGGAGGATGCTGGGGAGGAAAAGGGAGGCTCACATAACGCAGGCTTTGGCAGCTTCTTACAAACAGCTACTGGGAATTTGTATAGCCATAATGTAGCTACACTTGGGCAGGGCAGTGATAATGTAATGTGCTGGCCACCCACAAATTGACCACAAAATTATAACAAACCATGAAGAAGTGGTCATTGAGAGACATGTGCAGCTGGTTATGCCGTACAAACATTTTTCTCACAAAATTGGAGTTTGTAAAGAAACATAATCTTAAACAGGGGCATAACATGAACTCACTAGACCCTTTATTAAAAAGGCTGAGATAAAGGCTGTAGCCCATTGGTTGATCTGTTGTGTTAGCCATCCTCTAGCCCTTCATTAGCGGTCAGATTCTGACCACAGAGCTGCTCTTTGCTGGATATTGGCAGTGACACTACCAAGTCAGTGTCACTGCTGTGTTGAGAATGAACCACCACTCAAATAATATCTGGACAACAGTGGTTCTGTGATCAGAAACTGACCAATGATGAATGTGTTCAAGGGTCTTTGATTGTCTTTGATTGTACTCCTGTGGAAGCACAAGGTAAGTGTTTCTAATAAAGTGACCAGCGAGTGGACACACAAGGTAGGTGTTTCTAATAAAGTGGCCAATTAGTGGACACACAAGGTAGTCGTTTCTAATAAAGTGGCCAGTGAGTGGAAGTACAATGTAGTTGTTTCTAATAAAGTGGGCAGTGAGTGGAAGTACAAGGTAGGTGTTTCAAATAAAGTGGCCACTGAGTGGATGCACAAGCTATTTGTTTCTCATAAAGTGGCCAGTGAATAAGCCGTTTATAAATGTTAATGTAGGTTTATGTCAGTTATCATAAATGACTTATGTAGATGTCATGTAGCCTTATGTAGCCCCTCCCTGAGTCGTTTTGATTTCAGTGGCTGAACTAAGCTGCATAGCACATCAAAGGTATGTGACTTTACACATGAGTTCAGAGATCCTCTGGATGTGCCGTGACCTCAGCCACAGAAGCAGCTTCTGATTGCATCTGCTTCATTGTTGTCCCCCCAACCCCTCTGTATTGTTCCTGTGCACTCTCTGTAAGGCGAGGCAGCAGGACAGAGCTTCCGGCCATTGTGCACTTGGTGAGCGCTTGCTGAAATGTGTTTTGGCGAGTGAGCAATGCCTCCGAGACGTTGGGATCTGATGCCACTGCCTTATTTAGCTTCCGCTGTGTAGAGCGTGCTCTGTTTCCGTAATTGGGACATGCTTGGCACACGTCTTCACTCTTCTACCAAACTATGAAGCAGGCAGTAGCACTTTATTTGGATAGCCGTTCAGGGAATGTTTAATTAATGTTCTAGGATTGTGGTGGTTTTCATTAGAAGAAGGGCCTGTGAGCTGTTTCCAGTCATTAAGTAAAGGAAGTAGGCCTGCATGTTCTGTACAACTTTGACCCCACAGTCTAGAGTTACTGTCATTTTGCTGTGCATTCTAGTCACATTATATCATTATTTACATGGAATTATGTATTTAAATAATGAATCACATAGTGAGATACATAGTAAACTACATTTGATTTATGATCTGTATTCATAGTTTTGAGTCTTGACTTCTGACTTTTTTTCTGTTTGACAATAGCGTTTTATTAAGTTCAACTCATAATAAAATATGTCCTACTTAAACATAAATCTAGTGTGGAATAAAAATTTCAGATTCTGCACTTTCCACACAATTTCTCCACTTGTTTCAATGAGCTACAAATGAAAAAACAATAATAATAATAATAATGCAATAAAAATAAAGGAGAATTCCACCAAATTTTCTACATTTCTGCATAATTCAATGGAAACTTACTGACTCAGATTTCTTCACAGTGGTGGTGATAGGAACCAGGGGTCTTCATGACTACAACATGAATATAGCCATTTTATTTACTATCCAAAACCGCCGGTGAACCTACACGTGTCTGTAGGGTCAGTCTGAGAGTGCCCCTCCTCCATGAATGGACTTTAGGACAAGATATCATCTCAAAACTATTGTAAAACAGTGTCTCAGGCATCAGACAGCTTATTCATAACCATTTCATATAATACCTTTCTGTGAGGGAGCTTTTAGAGATGGACATCTGGTTCCTATCACCACCACTGTGAACAATTCTGACTGAAGTTTATTTCTCTGGAATGAAGCATTTCACACCAAACCACTCTGAATGACTTCATCTATTTAATTATGCAGATATTTAGAAACAGTTTGTGGAATTTCCATTTGAATGATCTCAACATATTTCACAAATATTAATTAGTCTTTAGTAACCATTACAAAACCCACCATCCAACCTGACCTGTAAACTCAACACAATATCATATCCTCCTCTCAGCCACACCTCTGTCTAATTCTAAACCCCCCTCCCTCACGGAAATATTCAGTAATACTTACTTAAATACATAGTGAACCTAAATGCAGTACTCAGATATTACCCAAACATTACATTACCAACATTTTGTACCTCGATTTCTTATATTTTGCTCTGAAACATCCTATTAAAGTCTAAAAATGAACTAAAAGCAACAGTATCTAACCAATAGTTCACTAAATCCTTATACAGAATTTTAATAGACAGTCTGTAGCTAACTCTCCAACCCAGAGAGGACAATTCAACCAGAAAGGCCTTTTAAAATCCAGTACAGATCAATGTGACTAAACAGTGTGACCCATCCTAAACAGAAAAAGAGCATCAGTCCACTATACATTTAAATTTGGCCAATTAGCTGACACTCGTGTCCGTAGCAGCTTTCATTAGCCGATGGTAGGAGCAGTCCCATTGGAGCCAGTTACAGCTAAGTGCTTTGCCCTGGAGCGCAAATGGCCAAAGACATCATCAGAGACTGAACCCATGACCTTTGGAGTCATAACCAGGGTCTACATGCAAGACCACTACCTCTACAGAGTCTCTAAAGTCTCTTTAGTGCTTTACAATGAGCACAGAGATGATCTACAGAACAGTAGGTGATCTGTTGTTCTGCTAAGATTGCAGTTTACATTGGGATGTCCCCTTCGCCTTGTTCCTCTTTTAATTCTCAACTTCCTCTGCCTCCTCAATTCTGACTTTTGTCTCATATGAGTAAAGCGGGTATCAGATTGTGCCCCATGTTTCATTTTTATTACTTCTACATTTCATCTCTGCATGAAAAATCACCAGGTTTATATATACATGTTGCTGGGTTCATTATCAGCAGTCGTGCTGTATCATATTTTGCTGTTCATTTTAGAGAGAAATATATTCATGCACATATTGCTAACATAACGTGGCATGTTCCTTGTAGTATACGGGCAGCTAATCTTATTCTTTTATATTCTTTTCACATGAGGTGAGGAGAGAAGAAGCAAGGGCTCGCTAACCAACACTAAAGACTGTACCACTTCTGATACCAGGTTTGCATAACTTATATAACATATATAAAGTTATTAAAGCCTCCAATATTTTCTTAAGCACTACATTTGCGCTAACGTAGATTGGTGCAGCAGAGTGTTTGCACCGATATTCTCTGTTTACAAAGCCAGGTTATTATTATTGTTAATCAGCTGTTGTTTTTGAACTATGACTATTGCATGTCGTGTTGTTTTCTTTGCTATAAGCTTTGTTGGCTCTCTTTCGGCTTGTGCCTCGTATGATGAGGAGAGGAGAGAAGAAGCAGAGGCTCGCTGACAATACAAAAGGCTGTTTTTTTTTTCTGTTGTCAGAATAAAATCTTCACAACAAAACAAAACACAGAGTTTGTTTGCCCATTAGTGGTCAACCAGTTACAGTTATAAGCTACAATCACTGAGCTATCTCTTCTGGGTCTCTTGTGTGTCCACTCACTGGCCCGAAATCTGATTAAAACAAGAAAAATGATCTGCCAATAAAGTGAGATCATTTCACTTAATAAAATGTTGTGCAGCAAGTAAAACATATTCGGAAATAAGTTAAACAATCTCACAACAATCTCAAATTTAGAAATATTATATATATCAACTAAAGTTAAGATCATTTTACTTGCCAAGATGCCATTTTTATGCAGGGCAACAAACTAGCGTCCATCCACTGAACTGTTCAAAATCTCTAAATCTATTAAGTGCTTGCGCGTACTTTTTAGAATAAATGATCCAAAAATGTTGTAACATGTATAATAATAAATTAATGTTATCCAAGTAACAAACTCCAGTGAGCTTGGCTTTGCTGTCAGTCATGTTAGCCCTGTTGAACAAATATTCCCTTAAATAGTCACTCGTCATCTTTGTTTCACCCTTGGCTGTCATAAATAAGCTCAGCACTACTTCACGGCCCTCAGGAGAGTGAGATGTTGAACAGCGTTACAGATGCCATTATGGCAGAGTGCATTCTTTACAGGCACTTGGAGTTGGACGTGTCCTTTGACACACTGTGTCTGTGTTTAGCTCTGTGCGGGGAACAGATCCCCCCAGGATGATGAAATTATGAACATTTTATGGTTGTGGGGACATTTGGCTGCTCTACATGAGGAAAAACTATTCCCCCAAAACTGCAGCTTTAATTGAAAAAAAGGTAAATAAGGCTAAAGCTGATCTTCGAGGTCAAGGTTGAGGTTGGGTCAGTTTCGCAAGCTGTCTTCTGCAGAAATCTGGTAGCTTTGTCATTTAGCATGGCTGATAACAGAAATGAGCAACAGTATAGTCACTTTTCAGAGGAAAGCAAACATGGAGTTTTCCAAAAAAGACAAAAACACTACACTGCAACAAATGATAGCTAAGCAAGTGAACACATAGCCAATACCAATATTTATAGCAAATGCCAATACATCTTAAATCTAGCCAAATATAGCCAATACCAATATTTACAGCCAATATCAATACACCTTAAATCTAGCCAATTGTAGTGAATACCAATACATCTTAAATCTAGACAATTACAGCCAATATCAAATATTTCTTATTATGAGACTGTTATAAGAATATTGTATATTGAATATAATTTAACTTGTTTCTAGATATTTTTACTTGTTTTAGGTATTGCCAAAGTTAAAGTTGCAGTCATTTCTTCTCATCGCAGATGCGTTGCAGCTCTAGAGGAATGAAACATAGTTTCTCCAGGACACAGTGCCACATTGAACACAGAACAGCAGCAGATGGACATTAGATATTAAGATGCTTTCATATACTAAGATATCATTTCTTTGTAGTGTAAGACTTGTACCCCAACCACCAGCATGCAAAACTGCAACTGCCCACTACAATATGCGATTATTATGAATTGGTTGTTACTGTATTTAATACTAAAATTGATTTATTTCAAAAGAGCAGAGCATAAATGCCTGTATTTTTTTACAGTAATTAATCTTGGTTTAACAGGTTATTTGTACCCCTGCCTGCCAACATTACATTTGGTTGTTGTTCAGATGAACCACATTGGTGGGGGTGATGCTGAAGTTATCACACTTTAAACAGATTTCCTGCACTGTGGTGAAGTGTGCATATGTGACAGGCTGGTGGTGCTAAGGGGACATATACTGTAAATCTACCAATAATATGCAGCTAAAAGGTAATGGAAACTCATATGCTGGTAGTTAGCATGGTGCCAACTGCCCTGAACATGTGTGGAGTTGATTATGCTGATTATGTGGTTTCTGATGCTCTGTAATTTCAGGCTTCAGGCTGCTACTGTTTTATCTATGCTAATGTACTTTAGTTCATGTTTATGGGTAACAGTTTGTCACACAGTGACAGAAACCACATAAACAAGCCTATGACAACCAACATGTCTTGAGACGAGGGGAGAACTGTGTACATTTCTTTAAGCTCTAACCAGAGGAGGTCTGAGTGGAGGTGTAAATCACTCCAGAGGGGTGCAGATGCCTCCTCCTGCCCATATTGAAGCCATTTCCTGTTTCAGGTTAGTCTGTGACCCCTCAGCAGTGGGTCTGTAACCAGTGGCCCCCGCAGTCAGGGTCTGAGGGATACACTTACTACCCCAGTGTGTTTCTTTAAGGTTCCCTGACCTTAACCTCAGATCCTCCACACGTGCAAGGAGTGTCTGATTATTGAACGCCAGATTTTGTCAGTTGTATTCTGATCTGGCTGTCTACAAGTTTGCCTGTGCACACTTATATACACTGACCTTTACCTGTCTGATGGAAAATCAAGCTAAATGCTGTTCATGATGCTAAATACTACATATAGCGCCAGTAGCACGCCATTGCCTTTTCATGGGTGTCGATTATTAGCAGTGAGATACAGTCACTGGGTTGAAACTAAAAGTTCACAGCATCATGCTTTTAAAGGTTCAGCAAAAAAAAAACAGATTTTCCACTTAGATGTAGTCGATCAGCCAAGATATGTTTAGTGTTCAAATTTAGCTTCTTTAGGTTTAACAGTGGAGCTGCGGGGCTAATGTAGCTAATACACTAGAACACAATAGTCACCCAAATCTTTTCTGTAAATACACCCCCAAAACACCAAAACTCAACCCGCTCAAACTGCATCCACGGCTTAAGGCTTATCCATATTAATTCTGACACAGAATGAGCTATGAAAATGAACAAAACTTCACAGAGTAGCTAAGCGCTGCAGGCCGTCACTTTAGACAACAGGTGTTGTGCCAAATTCGCACACTTTTTATATATAAATAGCTGTTAATCTTGAATTCTCGAACTGAGTCTTTAAATAGAAAAAACAGAAATCCGAGCATAATTCAGCGTCCAGGTGCCTGAGTGAGTTGGGTGCACATGATGGGGAGTCAGATTCTGTGGGGGTCAGAATTCGGCACAGCCGTTGAGTTCAGCTACACAGTGAAGTTTTGTTCATTTTTATAGTTCACAGTAACTCATACGTCCTAAACCACATCGACAAGTCTGTACCACATTAATGAGGACCTGGATGTAGTTTGAGCAG
>JAILXH010212759.1:9905-20304 GCA_023558415.1 Piaractus mesopotamicus
CATAAAATTTAATGGTTCCAATACAAATATGTAGATGTAGTTTGCTTTGTTGAAAATGTATGGCCCTGCAGTAGGAGTCTGGTCCTTTTGTGTGATTTTGAGAATAAAGACACAAATCTAAGGAATAACAGTTAAGTAACTGGCTTTGGAGCCAAAATCCTGTATTACACCACAGTATGATTACTGAAAAGCACAACAGATTTAGAATACCAGCTGTGGACATACTGTCAGCTGCATTGCACAATTAAAGAGTATGTCTGTTTCTGCCAGAATCTCTGATCTCTTGTTGATTTGTGAAGTATGGATGCTATAGTAATGCAGGCCACACTAACATTGATTGATGCAGCCAGCGTTGCTTCTCAAACAATTTTTTATATAGCTAGCTAACTTTTTGTGCATTGTCGGAAAAATATGAACTGATGTTGAGGGGTAGTAAAGTGGAGTTTCCACTGCTTTCACATTTGATTCAAGCCATAAAAGAACAAGAAAACAGATGTGGGTATTTGGCTTAGCTCAATTCTGCACAGGGGCTCCTATATTTTTTTATATTTAAGAAACCATAAATCATTTTCATAGGTTAGCTGGAGATGTGCGTGTTCTTTTTTTTTTTTTTTTTAACCTTTTTGTAGTCTAGGCTGCACTCACATTGTTCCTGAGGTACAGTTTAATAACTCGCTTACGAATTTTGGTCAGCTGTAGTCCATAAATAAGAGGGTTTAAAATAGGAGGTATAAATAGGAATTCTAATGCCAAGAAATTTCTTATACCTTGTGGCAAAGAGCTTGAACCATATCTACTATAAAACACATCGAACAGCAATGCAATAGTAACATTGAACAATGCGAGCAGGTGTGGTGTACAAGTCTGCATGAATCTGTATCTCCCCTCTCTTGACTTCCTGCATGTTTGAATCAGTTTCAGATATGAGCAAAATATCAATACTGCATGTCCAAAATATATACTAATAACTACTTGTCCAACCACATTATTCACCACTGTAGAGTAACAGGCCAGTTTAGCAACTGCCCATGTTTCGCAATATAATTTTCCAATCATTGAGCCACACAGTGTTAGTCTTGATAAGAGCAAGACTATAACAGCTATGCAAAAAAAGGGTGCAAGCCAACTAAAAAGGATGCATTTTATAACTTTTTGATTTGTCATTTCTGAGTGGTACTCTAGTGGTCTACATATTGCCACATACCTGTCATATGCCATTACTGTTAAAGTTGAGAAGTCACACAAAGCAGATGAATATATAACAAATATCTGAATCAAACAGCCAGCATATGAAATCACATGAAACGGGGACAGTATGTCATACATGAATTTAGGGTAGAAACCAGCAGTGCCATAAAGTGCATTTACACACAAATTACATAAAAATATGTACATAGGCTCATGAAGTTCCTTATCTGAGGCAATGGACAAAATGACAGTGATGTTACATAATAAGATAAGATTATAACAAAGAGCTGTCCAAAAAAAAAGCATGTATCTGTTTTCCATTGTTCCATCTAATCCAGAGAGACTGAACTCTAAGACAACAGAAACATTCTCCATTGTGGGGAGAATCTGAAAGGACAAGAGGTAATTAAGATTAAAACTAGTCTTTAATGCTGTCCCTCTTCTTTTAGGCATTCCAACATCACCTTACTACTAAACAGCAGCTTTAGTGGAGTTCAGTCACTTTTGATACACTTACTTCAATTCAGAATTCTGTCTCATTAAAAGTAGATCATTGTTATATGTTATGCTATAGAGTTATATGTTACAGAAGCTACTTCATAACTTAATAATAATAATAATAATGACATTGTTAAAGTATATAATAATAGATATACAGAGGTATGGAGGAACCAAAAGTGTAATTACATTAGTTATTAGTACTTGGAGAGTAGATTATGAGTAGTTTGTATGCATTATTGAGTTAAGCAGTTGTTTGGAAAATTAGGTCATTAAAAGAATTTCTGATATTCTGTTAAACATCAAGCTATAAAGTCACATTTGTGTGACAAATTACTATGTAACAAATTATCTGGCAAAATAAACACGTCTTTTTGCCAGTAAATGAGCAAACTTGTTAAGTGATTAATTGCTACCACTCTGTGCCTTTGTATGTGTGTCCTTCTGTACTAGGAGGATTGGATTGGCTTTTTATATGCAGTACTGATGCGCTACTTGATGTTCTGAAAAATGCTAAGAAATTCACTTGAGACTTCACACCCACAGGAAAAAAGCAGAAAATATTCTGTTAGCACAATGAGGATAAGCATTTGTAATCATATAAATTGCCTCTAAATTAATTTTTTTTTGTTTCCTCTTTTGCAATGCTGAGATAATACAACAAAAAACTTTAACTTTTAAAAGTACAGCTTTAAAAGTACACTTTTAAATAATAAAAATCTTAAATTAATAGTGCATATGACATCATTATCTATCTTATATGTATCTCTTGAGTAATATATTGTAAATGTACCTCATTTATTTGTACTACTGCCAGGAACTCTGAAACTCTAAAAACTAAAAAATTGCTGAAAACAAACAACATGTCAGGTTACTTGACATGTATTAAATGTTTCTAGCCCTCTGCCCTTGTAGTGAATGGATGCAGCCCCTGAACAGCAACATCTGGTTTCAATAAGAAATTTTCTTCCTTAACCAAATAATGTTAGATCACAAAAAAGACCACGGAACATGCTTTCTGGTCATGTCCAGATTCCAGCATTAGAGACCATGCAATGTCTCCACTATGTCAGTATAAACAGACTCAGGCCCTGAACCAAAAAAGTCAACTGCTCCACAAGGTTTACGGCCTCTTAGGGATAAAAAAGACGTCATGGAAGCAGGAAGTTCCCGTGCCTACCATGTGGAAGGACGTCCAATCGACATTGAGGAATAGATGTGACAGTGGGATACTTCCCATGCCTAAACACCATAAAAGTCAAATCACTGCAGGTTTTGAGTTGTGAATCAGGAGTATTCCTGATTTCACCAACTTCATAGTCGGAACTTTCAGGTCAGATATTTTAGCTTATATTATTTTAAACTCCAATTCTTACTCACCAGAAGATGAGATAATGCATGCACACTTCTGGATTGGTGCACCGGTTTGTTTCTGTAAATCCAGGGAACGAACCACTGTACTGATTCTGCATGCCAGGCCTAAGTCACTGAAGCCAAAGACAAACTTTTAAACATAATTATGAGCTGCTTTCCTCTCCAATGTGGCCTGATGAGATGTCTTGAGAACCTACCTGATGTAAACTCTATATAAATAAGTTTATCATTGAATTCAATAAAAATCTATTGACATGGACAGATCCACTGTATGAGCAAATGTCTGATTAAGCTTCCTCAGTTGCAAAAAAATGTGTCTGGCTACACAAACTAGATACTGTGGTGACAGCCATGGGGTATGCTGCCAACTAGGAGCTGGCATTGCATAGAGCTGCATGAAGGGACTCATGGGAAGCGTGCATTCCAGTTAAAAGAGGCTTATGATGTCTGTTGGTTAAAAGGTGAGTGATGTGTTATATGTGTTATTCTGTATTGGGGATTATTGTGTGAGTATTTGTGTTGGGGTTTGGTCACCATCAGGTTGAAGCCAGTGGGTGGTGGTAACTTCCCTTGTGGGTCCAACATTATTCATGTGTCTGTGTCTGCCAATTGCTCAATCAAGAGCTGGTCTCAGATCAGAATCATGGCTTCAATCGATTCTTTTTTTGACCATCATTACATTAGGTGTCAGAAGTGGGACAGTGTTCCCCAGTGGCTAGGAGAAAAATGGCGCTTCTTCAAACTCAAAAAGAAATGGCAAAAAAGAAGAGAAACTGACAAAAAAAAACGAAACCTAAAGCATCATGGCGAGAATTGGTGGAGCCCGAAGGGGGCCTGCAGAGGAGGAACCAACGAGTAGCAGTGAAGCCCAGCTGGAGCCCCGTGAGGAAGAGCCAGTGTGCGGCAGCGAAGTCCAGCTAGAGCCACACAAGTAAGAACCTGCGGCACTGTCCTGGACAGACGGAGGTGAGAGGCAGAACAGATTAGTGTGTTAACGGTGGAGCTATGCCATGCACAATGGTTCAGCAGGTATACCTGGCTGGCTATGCAGAAAAATGGGACATTGCACCAAGCGATGCCATGAGCCTAAGCCAATGGAGAATGTTTGTTGACACAAGTTCGTCAGTTTCCCTGCTATGTCCAGATGCACTCCTGAATGCTGAGACAGGCACATCAGATGGCTGGGAGGCAACCACAACCCAGCCCAAGTGAGCCACCTGGAGACCGAGTCAACCTTGGAGAGGAGAAAACGGCTGTCAGCCTCCCTGGGGGGACTGAGCCAAAAACATGAGTTTTGGCTTGCACTCATTAATTGGATTTCCTGGCGCCGTCCAGGGCCATGCTCGACCTCTAGAAGGAAACACTGGGCTTGGCAATAGGACAGGTGAAGCTGCTTGCTGCTATTAGAGGTGTGGCTGAGCCAGAGAGTAGAGGCAGTGCACGCGAGCAACAGCCTTACCAGCATCGTTTGCAAGACAGACAATGGAAAAAGCTGAAGGTGGCAGAGAGGAATGCTGCTGCTACTGTCATTGTCTGGCCAGTAGCAACAGACCTGATGCAGTGGGCAGTGAGGAGTCCCAACACGCTTAGAAGAAAGACAGGGAGCTCTCTTGCCCCTCCTCTCTGGTACACCAGTGGACAGAACGCCCACAGAGCTGCAGTTCGGTGGCCTGCCAAGGTCAGAGCAAGGAGGCATGGCCGAGGTGGTTTGCGTTGAGGGAACACTGTGGCAAGGACACGGCCCTGAGAGACGGCTGGCTGTGCACGTGGCCGAGAAGAAGCGTCTACCGTTAAGGAGGTCCCTGGACAAGTCCCAGAAGATAAAAAATAAAGATGATAAAAAGTCTTGAGTCTGCAGTTGAGCACTACAGCTCTAGTTCAGACCACACCTTACAACACAGAAGACTACATAACAATGTGAGGCAATGAATATGTGTGTTTGTATAACAGACAAAATCTGGAGACGTCTTGAAGAGCGCCCCCTGAAAGCCAGATTGTAAAATGAACAGTAGGATTGGGTGTTTTCTCATGTCCAGATATATAACCTGAACCGGAGTCACCCTGATATTTTGATGATATACTACACCATAGAGGGTTAAATACCTAAAATCTGTCACAAGTGAACGAGACGGGATGCAAATGCAGTGGCTTTTAATAGCAGACAAAACATATAGTCCAAGTGAAAAACAGGACAGAGGAGAAAGGGGACACTGAAAAATCCCAAAGGTTCAGGCAAAGTTCAAATTTAGAAAGCAAATGTAATTACAACAAAACACAGCTCAGGTAATGCAAAATGCCAGAGGCTTCGCAGAGACTGAAAGTCACAAGCCAGTTTTTAAAACCAAGGACTGATGAGGTCCAGGTGAAGGAAGGTGGGGCAAGTAATCAGAAGTCTGGCGTGTCTGAACGTGGGAGAGAGGTGGGCAGAGCTTGGGATGTGACAAAATCCTTGCAAACACTGAATGAACGTTGTTGTTGAATGTTATTCCTAAACTGTCGGCAAAATGGCGAGTTTTGACCCACTCTCGCTGATAAAGGACTGTGCCTTTCCTGAAAGCTCCTTTTATACAAAAGCATGCTTATGTCACCTGTTTAGGATGTTTTTTGGAACAAGTTTGGAATAAGTTTTTAGTCCCTGTCCCAACTTTTTTAGAATGTGTTGCAGGCCTCAGTTTCAGAATGATTTATGTTTACCAAAAAAAGGAAAGTGGAAAAGGTGAAACATTAAATATCTTGTCTTTATTTTCATCTAAATAAAGATCAAAGTGAATTTACAAATCACTGCTCTCTGTTTTTATTTGCACTGTACCTACGATCACAATTTTTTTGGAATTGCGTTTTGTACACATCCCATTTCCTGCCCACTTCCATGCATCATGCTAAGAATCAACAATGCAGGCTGATGGAAGGACAATTTAGAGTGTGTTTTCTTGACACAAACTACTTGTACTATGGGAATATACTTGTACTACATGAAGTTGCATTAGTATCTATGCAACCAGTCCCCAGTGCATTGAAATTCCATACTATACAAATAACATCTTTCTATTTCTTGCAAACATTGATGTGATCAGTAGTAAACCAGTCTCTAGTACATAGCTGTTCACATGTTTTTGGATAGGAGGCCCTATGGGCTAGATGGGTGTGATTCAGGAAGACCTGGGATATAAGATATGTGTATGCCTGTTGTTGCTTCTCATTTAAGAAGACAATAATGCATTGTCTCAATATCAAAAAGCATGTGAAATCTTCTGTCACCAAATATTTGGTGCCCTTTTGAAAAATTCTACAATGGGCCACAAAGAAGTGCATGCATAGATCATAGCACTGAGGACAACAAAGACCATGCTTTAAGCTACACTATATTTCAAAAGTATCCAGACATGCCTGGTAATTAGTGATTTCAGACACTTTAAGGTGCTTCCATTGGGTGTTCTGTTATGCACACAGTTTGTGTAATCATTGTAAAAAAAAAAAGCATTGGCAATAGAATGGGATGCTCTGAAGCAGCAGCATGCCTAAAGTCACCATGTCCAATACCAAGCATGGGCTGTGGAGCAGTGGAACTGCGTGTTCTGGAGTGATGGAGCTCCATCCAGTACATTTGGGATGAGTTATAGTAGCGTTTGTGATCCAAAACTAATCACCAACTAATCAACTAGTTACTGCAGCAAAGGGAAACAAACTCCCTATTAATACTCTTGGTTTCAGAAGAAACATTGGAGCAGGTGTCTACACACTTTTTGACATGTTGTGTAATTATTCAATAATATAATGGGTGAAACAGATTCATTTAGACACTGTAATCCTTAATAAACCAAACTTTGAAATTAGTCATTAGTGGCCATGGGTCAAGTGTAATTAGTCAGTTAAATCCATTATCATTCTTTGAATGAAGGGTCGATACCCTTCAGCTGAGCTCCATATCTCTTTTAAACTACAATCTTTTCACAACTAGACTAGAGACCTACCAATAGAAGAGTTTATTGGAAACCTTTTTGTGTCATATCATTTATTTACAGTCTAGGCTGTGCCTAAATTTTTTCTGAAGCAGAATCCTATAACATGTTTCCGAATTTTCGTTAGTTGCAGTCCGTAAATGAGGGGGTTTAAAATTGGTGGTATGAGTAGGAAATCCAATGCTAAGAAGTTTCGTAAACTTTGTGGTAAAGAGCTTGAACCATATCTACTGTAAAACACATCGAACAACAATGCAACAGAAATATTAAACAGTGCAAGCAGGTGTGGTGTACAAGTCTTCATGAATCTATACCTGCCCTCTTTTGACTTCCTGCATGTTTGAATCAGTTTAACATATGAGCAAACTATTAACACTGCATGTCCAAAATATATTACAATAACTACTTGTCCAACTACATTATTCACTGTTGTAGAATAACAGGCCAACTTAGCCACAGCCCAAGTTTCACAATATAACTTTTCGATACTTGAGCCACACAGTGTTAGTCTTGATGTTAGAAAGACTACAAGAGTCGTGCAAAAAAACGGTGCGAGCCAACAAAAGATGATACATTTTATAACTTTTTGATTTGTCATTTCTGAGTGGTACTCTAGTGGTCTACATATCGCCATATACCTGTCATATGCCATTACAGTTAAAGTTGAATAGTCACCCAAAGCAGATGAATATATAACAAATATCTGAATCAAACAGCCAGCATATGAAATCACATGAAACGGGGACAATAAGTCATGCATGAATTTAGGGTAGAAACCAGCAGTGCCATAAAGTACATTTACACACAAATTGCATAAAAATATGTACATAGGCTCATGAAGTCCCTTATCTGAAACGATAGAAAAAATGACAGTGATGTTACACAGTAAAGTAAGATAATACCACACTGCTGTAATTGCAAAAATGATGGATCTGTTTTCAGTTGTCTCATTAAGTCCTGAGAGGGTGAACACAAAGACATTAGAAATGTTCTCCATTTTCAGCCAAATCTAGAAAGACAGTAATATGGATCAGTTAAAGAGCAGTCTTTCATAAATTTGTTTCAAGCCTTCTAACATCTGTGATCCTTTGCAGCTGAATAGCAAATAGTGCAGATTACCCTTACATAGACCATCTTTATGTAAATTCACAAATTAATTTTATCTTTAAAACTACACACTACATCCTGCCTACCACAGTAGTTAAATCATGAAGTTATACTAGCACTTTCATTTGTAGTGCAAAATACATGTATCACATCTTACAGAATAAGTAAGTTATACCGCAGTGTCCCTTTGATCGTATGTCCTCTTATGCAGGGATGTTTGCAATCTTTAAATACAGTGGCCTCATGCTAGTTAAGAAATCAAACAAGTCCACATGAGACTCCCTCTCCCCCAAGAAAAAAAGTTGCAAGCCTTGCTCCTTAGTATTTGTCAACTGTGCTTGTGCCAGTTGTTATATCCACAAAAAAAAAAAAACAGTCTATTGTTCATATTATAAGGTAAATCTGGGCTAAAATCAGGCTGATAATCATGTAATGTAGGCTCAGCTTAAGTGATATCCTGCTTGGGGCCCCCAGCTGACTATCCTAACTAATGACTATACTACTTGGGGCCGCCAACTACCCCCACCCAATTATTTTATTTTGCATGCAAGTATGAAAAACAACCTATTTATTATATTTTCAAACTACTGCTAGCACAACATCATTGGAGGAGAATGCTAACTGCCAAATCTGTTACGGCAGCTAACAGATGTCCTTGTAAGACAACATTGCACTGAGCGGTTGGTTGGAACCCTTTGGGTAGTTGTAAGATCATTGCACAAACCGATCATAAACTGAATACCAGCAAGACCAAGCGTTAAATATACACTTAGCTGGGAGCATGTGTGAAATCAAATTGTAATCACTTTAAACAATCTAATTCTTTGGTCCTCCAGTTCTGAGCTCATGGGTCCTTCCTTGCCTTGCTCAAGTCTTTCCATTTTTTTCCTAACATTTTCAACTGTTGTGCTTCTAAACGTGTAGATCAAGAAAAGTACACAGAGCTCATACTCTACTCATACAGTGGAGCTCACCTGAATGGTCATGACTATGAGTAAAGCTCTTTTTTTCTTTTTTTTTTCCATTAAAACACTGATGATCTCCCTTTGCCATTATATGGTATTGACACACGATCAGTCATCATTTACCATCTCCGACATTAACGTTGGCACTAGTAGGTTCTTGTCAGCTTCATTTTGGCTAATTGAGCATGTTGTTTGCTTTGCAGCAAATCACTGCAAAAGTTTTAAATACCTCATTGACACTGCTGGACTGAGAATAGTCCATTAACCAAAAATATCCAACCAGCAGTGTTCTGTTGGCCACATCTTGTGACCACTGATGAAGGACTAGGATGACAACACAAGCTCTGCAGATGAACTAGAGCCTGTAATTGTAGAACTACGAAGTTATGTACTCTTATGTCAGAATGCTATTCATAGATTTCAGCTCTGCATTTAACACCATCATCCCCCCGCAGCTCATTCTCAAACTGGACAGGCTGGGGCTGAACACTTCTCTGTGCAACTGGCTGTTAGACTTCCTGACTGGGAGACCACAGGCAGTACGGGCCGGCAACAACACATCCCGCACCATCACACTGAACACGGGGGGCCCCCCAAGGATGTGTACTGAGCCCCCTCCTATTCACTTTGATGTCCCACGACCACACACCGTAGCACAGCTCCAACCTCTTCATCAAGTTCGCAGACAACACGACTGTGGTGGGTCTCATCAGCAGCAACGATGAGACAAACTACAGGAGCGAGGTGAGCCACCTGGCCTTGTGGTGTAGACACAACAATCTCCATCTGAACAATGAGAAGATGAAGGAGATCGTTGTGGACTTCAGGAGAACGTGCACCCAGCATGCTCCTCTGACCATCAACGGTGCTGCTGTGGGGAGGGTGAACAGCACCAAGTTCCTAGGCGTGCACGTCACAGAGGACCTCTCCTGGGCCAACAACACAGCATCACTGGCCAGAAGGGCTCATTAGCGCCTCTACTTCCTCCGCAAACTGAGAAGAGCCAGAGCCCCAGCCCCCATCATGTGCACCTTCTACAGAGGTTCCATCGAGAGCATCCTGACCAGCTGCATCACTGTGTGGTACGGCGCCTGCACCGTGTCCTGCCTCAAGACACTCCAGCGCATCATGAGAGCAGCTGAGAAGATCGTTGGCACTTCCCTCCCCTCCCTTCAAGAGATATACAGCTCCCGTCTCACCCGAAAAGCCCTCTGCATGGCAGGTGATCCCAATCACCCACTACACAGCTTCTTCAGCCTGCTGCCATCAGGGAGGAGACTGCGGAGTCTCCGGGCCAGGACCAGCAGA
>JAILXH010212827.1:13750-24286 GCA_023558415.1 Piaractus mesopotamicus
GATTTATGGTCTGGGGCAATCTATATCTTATGACAAATGAGAAGAATTTAAGACATCATCACTGAAGAGAAGACATTTGTGGATGATTCAGTGCCATATACTGTTTACTGAAGTAGCCTAGTTGATATATCAACATCTTATACAGTCAACAACTAAATGTCAAATCAAATAAAGTACAATTCAGTAATATTTCAACAACATTTATTGTCAGTTTTCTCTTTTTAGAGCGTGCCTTATGAAATAGCTTCTCTCTGGCTCACTTTCTTCTCCGACTGCTGTTTCTTGCCTCGTCCCTCCCCTGTGTGTGCGTCACTCACTCGAGTCTCAGTGCTCATCGTAATGCACAGATCTGATTGGCTGAGTAGAGTCACGTGTGATATGTACAACGCACGTGATTGGTCTGTTAGTCTCCCGGGCCGCTAAAGCTACCATAAAGGCTAGAAAAGCTACCCAGATTAAAATAGGACAACCCTGTCCAAATTAAATAATTATCCATAGTTTATTGGTTATAGGTTCAGGTCTGCATAGGACAGCGTCTGGGTCCAGACTCGGACTGCTGTCCGCCTATTATTGACCTCTGGTCTATTGGGTTCAATTTCACTAGCCATGCCTAGGCATGATTACTGCCAGATAAGTAGAACCTGTTTGGCATTGTGAAGAAGGCTAAAAAGTCTTAAAAAGCAGCACATGAAACCACGTTCTGAAGAAATTTAAATACAGATGCAAAACAAAGTCATTGAAATCTACGAGTCTGGAAAGGGTTACAAAGCCATTGCTAAGGCTTTGGGACGCCAGCAAACCACACTGAGAACCATTATCCACAAATGGAGAAAACTTGGAAAAGTGCTGAACCTTTCCAGGAGTGGTTGGATTACTGAAATTTCTCCAAGAGCACATTGACGAACCATCCAGGAGGTCAACCCAGACATACATCTAAAGAACTGCTGGCCTCACTAGCCTAAGTTAAGGTCAGTGTACATGATTCAACAATAAGAAAAACACTGGGCAAGAATGGCATCCATGACGCAAGCGTAAACCACTGCTGACCTAGATGACCCCCAAGACTTTTGGGATAATATTCTGTGGACTGATGAGTCAAAGGTGGAAGACATGGGTCATGTTACATCTGGCATTCCGTCATAAGAACCAACAGTCAAACATGGTGATTGTAGTGTGATGGTCTGGGGCTGCTTTGCCTCTGCAGGACCTGGACAACTTGTCATAATTGATGGAAACATGAATTCTGTTGTCTAGCAGAAAATCATGATCTGCACATCAGTTTGTGACCTAATGCTCAAGTCCAGTTAGGTTATGCAGAAGAACAATGATCCAAATTACACAAGCAAGTTCACCTCTGAATGGCTCAAAACAAACAAAATAAAGGTTTTGGAGTGGCCGAGTCAAAGTCATAACTTGAATGCCATTGGCAGGCTGTGTCAGGACCTTAAAGGAACAGTTTATGCTACAAAACCCTCCAGTGTAGCCGAATTAAAACAGTGCTGCAAAGAGGAGTGAGCCAAAATTCCTCTACAGTGATGTAAAATACTCATTGCGAGTTTTTGCAAACATTTGATTGGTGGCGCAACCAATTATTAAGGTTGGGGGGAATTCGTTTTTCACATGGATGATACAGGTTTTGAATAAATCTTTTTTTTTTTTCAATAAATGTAAAGATTCACTGACACTCTGGCAAAATTACTTACAGGAACAACCTATGAGCAACTATGTGACACAAGTAGTAGCAGTGAGAAGAAACATGTAAAGGTATCTGTAGCAACTTGTAAGAGCTTTGAATGGAAGACGTATCTGATATGCACAGGCTCGTCTGATGACAGATTATATAAGCAAAATCTGACAGATAAGTAAAATAAGGTCAGATTGTGCTCATAGAATTTAGAAACATTCAAACATCACTACATCAGTTGTCTTGTTCCTGTCAGGGACTAGCTGATGATCAACATGACAAACAATTTCTCTTAAAATATCAGCTATGTTATTATTATTACTATTGTTAAGTACAGTACAGACAAAAAAACTATTTGTTTTTGTTATTCAATTTGTTAGTTCTAGATATTAATGCTGATGTGAAAATTTCACATCACAATTAGCAATCATGGTAAAAGGAGTTTCATACAGTTCTCAGGTACACCATAATTAAAGAACACTGGAAAGGAAAAAGCTACAGAGCCATAGCAAAAACCTTAAACATCCCAGTCAATACAATTGGTTTAATAATACTATGCAAGTGGAAGGTTAGTAAAACTACAACTAAACAAAAGTGTCTAAATCCTTTTCCCCCTCATTGTATCAGTCAAATGTTGCACCAGATCTGCTGCCAGCAATACTGAAGCATGAAGGTCAGCATCAATTATTAGGAAAATAGACAAGATATTTGACGACTTATGGAATTTGGTACAGGATTCAACATTGTGGTGAGTACTCTCATGATTCCAAATGTGAATAAGCTACCATAATATTTATCATTAACAAGGTTTTATAGATGTCTACATATGAGGTAACTGAGTGTCACTTGATGCCATGGTGCTTAACTTGTACATTTAAATAGCCATCATTACATGCGATATTTATTCAAATATTAATTTAAAAGGTGGGGTTTTAATTGGCAGGCCTTGAAAAAAAAAGTTAATAAGCTCAAAATGGTTCATGGGACGAATTGTATAAGTTGCAACCATGTCAAACATATTGTTTCCCTATTAGGATTAATGCTGAACACATGTCTATGGTTGTCATCACCATTGAAATGAGCAGCAGACTGACAAGAAGCCAGTCCCTGAAGAACCTCCGTGGGAGTCGTAAGTCATGGGTTATAATCAGATGGTCCCTTGCGGGACAGAAGGTGGACCGTTTATCCAAATGTAAGTTGGAACAGTATAACACAGCTCAGAGAGACCCAATCCAGTCCTCAAAGATCTCTTCCTGTCTACATTCGTGTTAAGAATGCAACAAAATGGGCAAAATCAAGTATTCATTACTGTACTTCTATGGAGCTTAAAGACCAATTACCTCTATCAAGTATTTTTAAATAGAATAAAAAATGTGGAATGAATTAGAAATGTAGGCTATGTACACAATTTACGTCTACTTTGTGCACACATTTATTCAGTCAGTTTGCTGTGAGCATTATGTGCTAAATAATAATAATAAAAAATGTAATTTTGACAGGTATCAGAGTTGTACAGAGCTGGCACAGAAGGGAGGTGTTTCAAGATATGATGAGCAGTAAAAGACCTTAATGTTTAAAATAATTGCTTGTTACAGTTACTTCTTAATTATGTGGCTATGGTTGTGGGTTATTTCTTAGAAAAATATACAATAACTTTGTGCATACATACATAATAATATAATACATTAACATCTTTTTCCTTTATTCCACAGTTATCTGCGCAATTAAGACCAAACTATGACCAGATCCATTAGAGTAAGCTAAACAACTCATGGAAAGGATATGAATGGGCAGGAGATTACCCAAGGTCTGTAGGGGTTTCCTCTTTGACCAGATGACACTCCATGGACACACTGTCTCAGAGAGACCTGCAAGGTACCAGTGCATTGAGGGCTCTATTTGAGTCTAAGATCAGTCTGCAGCAGGACTACAGAAGTAGCTGAAGACTCAGTGTAACACCACAGGTCAAATACAGCCCACTTAGCCGCATTACCTCAGCAAGTCGAGAGACTTTGAGAGGATGGGGCAGAGACCAAGAACATACAGTCACTCCAGCAAAGAAGAACACAATTTATGAAGTGCGTTATTTTAGTGTGATGTGTCATTTCTCTGTATGTGTGTGTGTATAGTTGGCAGGAATACATTGCTCAATAGCCATTTAATTATGCACACCTACAATATAGGTGCACTTTGTAGGTATATGATTACTGATTGTAGCCAATCAATTGCTATGCACAAATTGTCAGCCAGCTTGTACCCCTCTGATGATCAGACCAGATTATTTAGGTGGTGGACCATTCTCAGACCGCAGTGGCACCAACATGGTAATGGCATATTAGTGGGTGTTGCACTGGTACAAGTAGAAGCAGCAGTGCTTCCAGGATTTTTACCACTGTGTTCAGAATTATCCACAGCCTGAATAATATCTGGTCAGGGGTGGTCCTGTAGTGCTCCCTTTTTTATTAATGAATGAGGTAGAGGGTGGCTGAGAAATTGTGCACACCAACAGATGTGATACAGTGAGCTTCTGCACCCTCCAAAGTGCACCTATATGATAGATGTCTAAACTGTCTAATAAAATGACCAGTCAGTGTAGGTTCATGGTAAGTAACTGGCATGTCAGTATATATTATATTTATCACTTACAACTAAAGCTAACCACAACATACACCTATTTTATAAGCACTATTTTTGATTTCTTAGTAGCATTTTGGTTTGTACAAACTTATTTCTGAAGACAACATACTCCTAACAGATTTCTGAAATGCTACTTCTATTTTTGCAGGTAAAAGATTTTCTGGTCCCATTATCATACAGGTTTTCTCTTTACAGAGCTGCACATTCAACCAAAGCATCAAAGTTTTAACTACAGCTTATTTTCTGTCTTTGTTTAATGTACAGTACTGTGCAACATTCAGAGATCAACCTTATTTAATTTCCAGTAAAATCACAAATCAGCCATTAAGTTATTAATTTTCTAGAGATATTTCTGAAAAAATTAGATAAAGTAATTGACACATAAGGGAGGGGAATACCAAAGCACATTAAAAGACAAGAGTTTCCAAAACTTGAAAAAGTTCAGTTTCTAAAGAAATATAGAGAAAATTGCACTCCTAGCAACTGTTCAAGATGTGGTAGACAAGCAAAACTGTCACCATCAGAAAAACAGACCTAAGGTTTCACCTTTGAGAGATAAGGGAAAATCAAGCTCCAATCATGCTTTAGATATAAAAAAAAGTCCACAGATATTTCTGTCTGTCCTTCCACTGTGAGAAGACAACCCAACACTATGGATCTGAAGGGGTGCTTGGTTGTCCAGTGTTCCTTGTTTGAGAAGTACATACAAATCTTGTATCTACCTGTGTTCATTATAATCTTTCCAAATTTACAGATGTAGAACAGACTTTTTCATTTTGCACATAACATCCAGAAAAAAATGGAACATTTAGTTTTTGAATGTTACTATTCGAAAGAATTTTGGAAACTGTTATCCAAATAAGTATCCAAGTAGTTTTCAGATAGATCTGGACACAGTGTAGATAGAAAACTTAAAGATGTGATTATTAGTTTTTAGTGTCTCTTTTGTAAATTTGAAAAATTCCTTTCTGGAAAATATCACTTACACAAGTCAAAATATGGCAAATGTAAGCCGTGCATCAGGGTTTTCTTAGTCGAATTTATCTACTGAGTCTCTTAAATGTCTTAGTAATAAAAAAGCAAAAAGCTATGCCTACTATATGATGAATTTAAGTTTTCTGGAAGATTGGTAAGTATCAGTGTTTGGATGTTGTTTTTATTGAATGCTTATATCTGTAGTTTACATTTAATATGTATGTCCTTGATTGTAATGATGTAAATTTAATGTGAGTATCATGCCAATACTTAGCTGTAGATTATGATAATGTGGTAGGCCTAAATACGCCTGTGCATACAGTTTCCACCGTTCAACGCTGAGTACGTTTAGAGAATTTCCTTCTTGTTTATTAGAGCTATCTGAATGGTTGCTTCATGAATTGACGTCATTTCTAGAGACCCAAAACGCCATGTTTTTTTCAAGTAGGTTCACATGAACTATTCTGCTTCGTCATCATGGGGAGAGGGTTTGAGAAGCTCTCGCATGATCCCTTGCGTATATAACACCGCAGTGTTAAGCATACAGGGACTTCATTAAGTCACGCCTCAAACTCCGGGAGACCGGACAGGGACGTGGCTCTCTTTTCAAGACGTGGGCGTTTCAGAAGTTTGCGTTTCCGGTTAAAATCACGGCAAAGAATGTGTGTGCCTTGCAGAAAGAAGAATCGGCGAAGCCTTGCTGCGAAAGTGCTAAGGAAGAGAAGACGCACTGAAAAAGCAGGAGTCAAACGAGGGTCTTACGCAGCACTGTTTAGTAGGGAATAACAGCGGTAAAAAAAAGTGAATGTGAGGCTCACAGGCCTACGATTTTCTCATCTTCTTTGCAGCAGCTGAGACCTTTGGAGTCTATTCGACGCACTTTTGACTTGACTATTTCCGTATAGTGGACTAACGCTTCCTACTTTGCATATCGATCGAACTGGCAGAAGGTGAGTGCCTGGCTCTTTTTAGCACGCATATAAAAACATGCTGGCGTGGTGTCAAACAAGTCTGATTACAGAATGTGCGAATATTTTACTTGCAAGAACCGTGTCTTCTCGCTTGTCTGTAGCCTGCTACTTATGAGTCTTGATCGAATGTTCTTTACATTTTAGACTGTGAAATTGCTTAATTTAGTCTGTTAGAACAATGTTCACTACTCTAGTTGTAGTCGCTTCAAAATTAAAGACTCCCGTATCTGTTTCATAACCGTTTTTATCGCGTTTCATGGAATAAATCGGTTATGTCATATGTCGTACGTAAGTCTACATCGAAAAGTATTTTTTCCAGGAGTGTCAGTTACTCTTCTCTATTTTAACTTATTTTGGCATAGCAAGTAGGCTTAGTTTTATGTCTTTGGTTAATGTATTGGCTGTGGGTTTAACTAATTAAGGTTACAGACTTGCACCTGACGCATCATTGAGACAGGTCAGTATGCTGTGGAGTTTTTGTTTGCACTAGCCGAACAAGAGGCCTAGAGTTTCAGAATAGTGCTCGACGTTAGTGTAGCTAACGTTAGCTGTTCTGACACCCATATGGAGCATGGCGGATCGATCTTTCTCGCTCTGGTTTGTAGCTAAACCTGAACCAGTACAGACATGACGTGAACGAACCGTGGAAGCTACGGTCCGGAAGAGAGCATGCCAGCACATGAGCATAGACAGTGGTCGAAGGGGTGGGGGGGTGTCAGGGGAAACTGTGCAGGAAACAAAAATCCTTATATTGTGGTTAGACTGCCCTTTTGGCACCCCCCTGCACCTTCTTTCAATTTGAGACTCAAGTATGCATGTATATCAAAGGAGAGGAATAAGATGGTAAAGGCGTCTTTTGCATGTGACCTTATCTGTCTAGTTACAGTGTGTTATAGAGGCATCTGCTTGGAGTAACCCAGATTGTTTGTAAATGTCAAAGTGAACTTTGTCATTCAGACTACACAACAAGCGGTGTACAGCTGAACGAGATTGCGTTTCTCCAACTCTGATGTGCAAAAATATACATAAATATAACACAAAAGGCAGCTCCACATATACATACTAGACATCATAGACAGACATAAAACATACATAGAAAACAGAAAAATATAGAAAAAATATTACACATTGTATAGAAAAAATATTACACATTGTTCTCAGTGATCGTATTATTATTGCAAAGTGTAACAGGAAATGTAAACTTGTCACTGGTGAATAGTGATAAAGTGCTCAAGTAATGAGAAAGTAAATATTGCACGGAAAATAATAGCTGCATTTTTATATAGAAAACAAGAGTTCTAACAAAGTGTTGAGACAGTCTGTGTGTATGTTCAGGAGTTCAACAGTCCTGATAGGCCTGTGTGGTGTGTTGTTAGAGGGAGTTGAGTAGTCTGATGGCCTGTGAGAAGAAGCTCCTGCTGAGTCTGGCGGTCTTGCACCGCATGCAGCGGTAGCGTTTGCCAGAGGGCAGAAGGCTGAACAGTCCATGGGCAGGGTGGGTGTGGTTTCTCACTGTCTTGGTGGCTCTGCTGAGGCAGCATGACAGGGAGAGATTTTGTATGGATGGAAGTGGAGTTCTAATGATTTTCTCTGCCGTCCTCACCACTCTCTGGAGGGACTCCTGCTCTGCGGCGGTGCAGCTGCCATACCATACTGGGAGGCTGCTGGTCAGGATGTTCTCTATGGTGCCTCTGTAGAAACTTGTGAGGATAAGGGATGGAGGGGGGTTGCTCTTCTCATCCGTTGTAGGAAGTTTGCTCTTCTCATCCATCTGTTTAGAGGTTGGCGCCAGCAAACTATCATGTAGCATATGTATGTTTTATGACTAAACTCTAACAGAAAAGGCATAGGGTGTCTTGTACAGAATGTGAGAAAATTAGCACTTTCTCATGGGACTGTATTTCACAGGTCAGCGAGAATGAAAAAACTGTTGGACCTGCTAGTAAGTAAAGGTGCAACAAATTATTATTTATTTAAGTGGTTAATCTATTAACTAATATTCAGTTAATCAACTGATCAAACTAATAAGCCTCCTGCTGCTTACAGTCCATTCATAAAAAAAATTCTATGTGTTTGACCAGTGATTTAACTTCTTTTATGATTCAGCTATCAACAGGATGCCATATTGCCCCCAGTGCTTCCTGAAATATATTGTAATCTGTCGGGATACAGCTTCTATTATATGAGCATTAAAGAGCAGTACAGAGTGTGTTTTTAGGTAAGAACGACATAAGCTTTTTCCTGTTGCTGGTGACTTGTAATGACTAATTGACTTTGTCGACCAATCATTGGAGTAGTACTAGTGTGGACCTACTTTCTGATGTGAAGGCCTCATGCATCAGGTTTGCAGCAGATTTCCTACCAAAAACAGCTAGCCTATGATTATAAGCACATCTTGCCTTTTATGACTCATTTTAGTGCTTGTATTTGAAAAGGCATTGATCAGGCAGGTGTTTCTTAAGAAATTCCAACATAGGCTGCATCTGAAGTGTTTAACCTGGTTTCTTGTGCTGGTCGTTAACTGAACTGTTGATGAAACTGATTTGTCAGCTATTAAAAAGTCCAGGACCAGAAACTAGATTCAAAGTCTGGATTTGAAAATCTCTGAACTAGACAGTATTACGAAGTAGGGCAGCAGTACACTCAGTATCGGTTTCAGAAAGAAAAAAGTATAATCTAATATGATCTATTAGCTTGAACTATCACGTAAAAGCTTAACCAAACTTTGAGCAAGATCCATCACAACTACGACTGTCAACGAATATTTTAAATTCGATTATATAATCAAATTGTAAAAACAAAAACAGACATTTGATTGTGAAAATTAATATTTAATTGTGAAAAAAAGCAGCATTACCGCAGCTGTCTGCCTTGCGAGTTCTTGCTTAAGCCAGGGCCACTGCACTAAATGCACTGCATGACTGATGGGAGTCGCCCATCACTTTTGATTTAAAATTAAATGTAAGTGCATCTAAAATGAGCGAATAATTCAAAAACAACCATGTTTTAACCTAAGGCGGCCTTAGAGAGAGTGTTTTGCACTCCGAGCAATCTAAAAAGTGCCGTTTGGAAATGCTTCAAGGCAGAACTTGAAGGTCAGTAGATGGCAAAATTGTGGAACCTTGACATAAAGTTGTATGCAAGCTATGTAAGCTTGTTGTTTGCCTGCCATTTCAGCATTAGCAACCTGAAGGCACATCTTGAAAATATGCATCCGATTCAGTTCCTCCTCAAATTCACATGATTCATGAAAGGGAACATCAAATTGAGCGACAGCTGAATCTGATGCAGCTCTCTTGTTTGCCCTTTTATGGACATAATGTGCAAAAATAGATTTTCAAATAGTTTAAACCTACGTGTTTGTCATTTTTGACCAATTTTTCAAGCTCACGTCCTGAGAAAGATGAGCAGCATGTGCCACATGAACAGTACATCGAACGTGAGTGCGACCTGTCAGCAGCGCAGTCATCATGTCAGCTGTGTGGAGTTAGTAATGCAGCTAACTTGATATCTTTTCCATGAAGTTGCACTTTACATTTCGTTTTGAATTTAAATTGTGCCAACCATTCAAATATGCTGCTGAAAGTTTGTGTGCAGAAAAATGTATTATTAACAGCTTAGCTGTTTAAGAGAGGGGGAAACAAAAGGTATCTGTAGATACTCAAGTTTGTGGTATCGGGCAAAAGTAGTATCGAGTCACCCCTAATTCTGTGAATTTTTGGGAGTTTTGAACTAAGCTCCAAATGTGCATGCCATCATGATGATGTCCTTGCAGAATGCATATGAAGTAGAAAGTGAATTTTCCATGCACAACATGCTTGTAGTAGGGGTGGGCAAAATGAAAATTATTTATCCTTGCTTTTCTAAGCATATTGTGGATATCATCAGTACTTTATTACATAATGTGACCTGTTTAATTGGATTAGGGAAGTGCAGTTTGCACGATCTTGTGTTGTGCATATGTCTTATAGTATCATGATGATATTTTTGCCATATTGCACACTCCTAGCTTGTAGTAACTTCAACAGTTGTGTCACAAAAGCAGTCAGAATTGCAGTGTTAAATCAAATATAGCAAGATCTTAGGAAAAAGGGAAAAAAATCAGGTGTTTTCTGTTGCTGTAGAAAATTGTCATGACAGCTGCAGTTGTATCAATGGTAATTAACTAAAGTCAATCATAAAGTTCTTAAATAAACAAACTGTATAAATTCATGAAGCAATCCCAAAACAGTTGTATGTCTGAATTTAAACACATAACAAAATGTTAGC
>JAILXH010212837.1:18528-34107 GCA_023558415.1 Piaractus mesopotamicus
CATCAAATTCTTAACAGCAGATGGATGAATTTAAAAATTAGGTTTCAATACAGAAACTTTATTCAAATTTTCAGCTCCACCTTAAATGGTGCAGCAGTTACATGGCTATGGCGCCTGTGGATGCCGGAACGTAATTAACCATTTAAGGTGGAACGGAAAACTCCTTGTGGAACCCTTTTTAAAATCACAGAACAATCGATTAAAATCAACGTCAAAAGAAGACTAGCAGAAGTGATTTTACTAGAAGAGCCACCGTTGCACTAACTGGGTCACCGCAATGTTTACAAAACTCCTTCAGTGGGGACGTTTCCTGAATTGCGCCATGTCCACACTGGGTGATGTATTGGAAAAACGTGGGAACTGTGTTTATGCCGGTGCTTTAAAGTGGGAAAGAGCAACCATGTACAATATAGAATGAGGTCATCTTGCTGAGTCAGCTGTCACAGAGAAACTCCCTAGAACAGAACATTGACTGTATGGAAACAACCTGGAGGGCGTTTCACAAAGCTGGCTTTCGCAGTTAGCTGGATAACTTAAGCCAGAGGTCAAGGCTGTCCAATAATAATGACCGCTTGATAAATTCAGCTATAACTGAGAAATCTCGCTATGTGAAATGTCCTCTTTGACTGGAATTCCACAGATTTAGCAGAAGGTCTACATAATTGAACTGTTCAAATGTAAACAGTCGTTCAAAGTGGTCTGATGTGAAATGAGCTCTTCTAGAGGAACCAGACGTCTCAGGTGTTTAATAGCTCTAAACCTCCCTCACAGAGGAGATGGTTATGAATATGCTGTCTGTTGCCTGAGTGACCGTTTTACAATAGTTCCAAGAAGGTTTTGGCCTAAAACATAAATACAAGGGAGGCGGAGAGTAACATGCAGGGTGTTGTAAGGCAAAATAGTCCCCCCAACAACAGATTTTTGCAGATTACCACTATTTTACCACCATTAACATTATATATAAGAACTCGGGAGCATGTGTTGCCTCACTTTTTTTTGTATAATAAATTAAATGGCTATACTTGTGTTGCTGACGTTTCGGTTCCTATTACCACCACTGAAAAGAAATCCATATTTCACACTGAACCACTCTAAATGACTGTCTACATCTCACTCAACGATGCAGAACTTCAGCAGGAAATCAGTGGAGTTCCCCTTTAAAAGTCTCGCTAAACAGGAACTTTATAGTAACACGTGTACATGCATTGGCAGGCACAGTAAATAGATTGACAAGGAACAAAGAAAGTAACAATTAAGACGTGGTCTTGTCTTTCCACACTGTAAAAAAGGAAAACAAAAATAAATAAATAGTAAAATTCACTGTAAAACACTGTAGCTCTGTCTCACGTGGAGAGTACTTTTATTATTGCTACAAAGTTTTTGCCATGTAACATATAATGGAATCAATGGAAGTCGAAGTCCGACACAAATTGTACACAAATGCGTTTTTCTTTCTTTTTTTTTTTAAACTTTTTACATAAAATATGCATATTAAATTACAAAAGACAGCCACATACATAAACACTTTTCACTTTGCAATAACTTTACACAACTATGTTAACAAAAGATGTGCACAGATGTACATGTAGAGACAATATGAGAACATTCTGAGAGGTTTTTTTAAAAAATACAAAAACAAAAACAAAAAAAAATATCGGAAGACTTTGAATGGTTTAAGAGTTTCATCGACAAAGTCGGAACTTTGCTGTCTACTTTGCTTCTACACAAAACAGAGAACTAACATGAGTGTAGTGATTTTTTTCAAAAAAATTTTTTAAGCGACATCAAGAGTGCGTAAAAATACGGCGGGTGTCCATAACAAACACGTCCACTCACTGTTTTCTGTCCGACAGGAATTCTCAGATAGAAAAGGTGAATTTTGTTTGGGAGTGTCCTGTGAGTGTTCATATAAAAAGACTACTGTCCCGCATCACTAGCATCAGGGTATAGAAAAAAAGATGGTACCTGATGGTTAGTCAACCCCTTTGTCCTCAACTACCACCACTTGCTCTCAGCCTTGACTACCGCAGGAAGACAGGCTGTCGTAGAGGGAGTCGCTGAGAGACTCGGGGGTTTCTAGGATCTGGGGGTGGCCGGGCGAGAGAGCATCATCAGGCCTCTCTCTCACCAGCTCCAGCCCAGGATCCCTTGCTGCATCGGGGCTGACGGGACCGCGAGGTTTTCCTCTTTGCGCCTGGGCCACCTGGGGGAGGCTTCTGGGGTCACCGTCACGTCCGACTGCGGCTTCACTAGTCTTGGTGCGCTGTGAAGAAAGTATAAACAACATTTACATTTTAATTAGCTTAAATATGCAATCAAAGAGGCTGGAAATGAATTTTCTACAACGGCAAGCTGAAGCGCATCACGTACTCTATCTAACATGCACAAAGTGTCGCACGTCCAGTGGAAAAAAAATTTAATTCCGTTTGTGCATTTTTGGACATAACGGTAAATTAAAGCATCGGAACCATGTAAGTTGATTTGAGCTCATATGTGTCCCTTACTTTTTACCTACAATACTGTGCAAAAGTCCAAGATCACTTCATTCATTTATTATCCACTCAAAACAGCCATACAAGTTGTTGATGTTTCAGGAGATATTTCTTAGATTAGATACAAGATAATCCACATGTATAAGGAAGGGGAGAGTCAAAGGAAAGATAAATATGATCAAAATATTAAAAATATTTAGTATTATAAAAATAAACAGATAAAATGGGACTCCTTATAACCTTACAGGAACTGGTAGTTCCTCAAAACTGTCACCATAAGATAAACAGCACTTAAAGGTGTTTCTGTCCATCCTTCCACTGTGAGATGACAACTCAACACTATGAGTCTGAGAGGATGTGCAGCTGTCGAGAAGCTGTTTCTGAGAAAAGGAAAGGAAACGTTTCTCAAAGAAGCTGCTGGTGCTCTCAGAATGAAGGACTGACCAGCCCAGAGCCCAGAGTCTGGAAAAATCTGTCTGCTGATTTCTTTGAAGAACTAAAAGCAAGTCTTCCCGAAAAGAATGGAAGCTGTAATAAAGGCAAGTAAAAACTACTAAAATATATTTAGTTGTTTAGGCTTCTGTGTGTGTTTTTTTAGGCTTCTCTGTTCTTTTCTGCCCCCGCCCCCCACCCACAAATGCTGAAATATGAACAACTTGTATTTAATGGCTATTTTGACTGAAATTTAAATGAAGCATGGTCTCTGATGTTTGCACAGTACTGTACCTCTCTCCATGGCAAAACTAAAGAGGCAAAATCCAGGCACTTAACATGTCTTGGCTGACAGACTACTTTAAGGCTTAGAGCGGAACTGTGTAAATTAGATTTTGGCCAAATTATCTCTCAAACTGGAATTTTATTTTTTATTGCTGTCTATGTAGTAGTTTGCATTGCAGACCGTGAGGGGTTCATGGGTCTTCTTTTAAATTAACGTCTGCAAATGATGTAATAGTGCTTTGAATGGCTTGCTTATCCTGGTCTTGGCCCAGGTGTGAGAAAAGAGACTCACCCTCCTAAATGAGCTCTTCTGGGTTACTGGTTCTAAGCCCTCACCTACTCCAAGATAAACATCGGATGGCTCCGCAGATCCTTTGAGGTTGGGGAAAGTCCAGTTCTTTGTGGGCCCAGATCTCATAGGTGCTCCACAGACGTCAGCGCCTTAAACCATAGATGTACCGAACAGTTAAATTTGTGGAGGAAGTAAAAAAGAGATATTAACATGTAATTCAAGAGTAGTTTGACATGAAATGCTCTGTTATAGAGAAACTTGTCACAAATGTTCACAGTGGTGGTGATAGGAACCTCAAAGTCTGAGGAGTTTAACACCTTTTCAAGTTACCTTAAAGAAAGTTATTACACAAAATAGTTACAACTACTCCGCTTGATGCCTTTTACGTCAGTTTTGAAAAAGATTTTGGCCTAAAATGTAGGGCACTGTAAAGCAAATTAGTCCCCAATTTTTTTCCTATCTATCATCACCATTAATATAAAAATTAAGAAACACATGTATGTTCACATTTTAGATAGTAAATGAAATGGTTTTATTTGAGTTGTAGATATTACAACCCACAGTTCCCATCACTACCAGTGTGAACAGTCATTTTAACATCAAACCACTCAACCTGTGAACTGTTCCAAAATTTAAAAAAAAGCAGCAGAATTTCTCTTTAAACAACAATTAAAAGGTATAAAATTAAGCAAGTAAGGTTAGTCAATTTGAATCTCAGGTGCTGTTCAGATGGTCATATTTAGCTGTCAAGGCTGCGGCAAGAGGAGGACGACCCAGGGCCAGTACTCCAGCATCAGCATAGTGTCATTAAGAAGCTACTGAGAAGAAGCGCACTGGTGGCTCTTTGAGAAAAGCCCAAAAAAGCAGCAACACAAACGTTTGAAGCCGTACCTTCATGACTCATGTTGGCAACCTGACTGGGTGCAATCTTGCCTTCCAGTGTGGCGCTATCCACCTCCTGACCCATGATGTAGTCCTCCTCCAAAGATGACAGCTCTCTCTCCAGAGTCCAGGCCTTCTGGGGAATCTTTATCCCTGAGCCATGTCTTCCCTGGGGAAGGGAAGGATCATTCTCCCCTTGGGCCTTCCCTTTGGGGATGCTTTTACATCCAGCATTTGCACTGTAGTCAGGCAGGGGAAACGTGCCAATACCACTGTCCAGGGTGTGAGTGGAGATTCCAGAGCCTGTAAGAAACAGTCTGTTATTGAGCCAGCTAAAGAGGAGAGGCGATATGCTCTACAAATGTACATATTCCTGATATGGCAACTGCACTTAAGATTCTAATATAACAAACACAAGTGTTTAACCCTGGGGCTTCATTTAAAAAGAATCTTTAAATTTCATTGTAAATATGTTCACAAAGCTGCGCCATGGTAACGCCATCGGTTCATATTTCAAAGGAGTTCAGACCACGTCATGCATCTTTACATGTTAACGACACGCACAGGTTTAAAAAAAAAAATAATAATATAAGTTTAAAAAAAAAAAGGAGGACCGGCTCAATGTTCAGGTCTCGTTACACTGATGAAGTTAGGATGACAGCAGCAGATAATTCACTTACATCCTCTGAAGTAAGTTCTCTTTAAATACTCTTTCTAGTTTCAGACACTCAAGCTATGGTCAATCCTTGAAAAGCCTGACATTTATGATGAACGGCGTATTTTTTAAAGAAGGAAGAAATCACACTACATAAACACGCAGAAAGCAAAGCATTTATAATGGTAAAAGGTGATGCTGTCACCACTGCCACCACGTTCAGCTGAAAAGTGGTTTTCCATGTGACTGATGCCACAGGTGTCGCAACGAACAAAAAAAGTGACCTAAGAAGAGACCGAAAGGGACCACCTTCTTCAGAAGACTGTCTCCGATTACTCAGTAGCTCTGCCTTGATTTGTCCATAAACTGTTTATGATCCATAAATTCTGAACTTAACCTGCCCTCGAGCAGGTTAGACATGCAGTTTCCATGGTGATGTAGCCCAGTAAAAGGTCAAAATGAGACAGAAAAATCCAGGGTTAGATCAAATTAAGCTTTAAAAAGGTCCCATATCCTACATTTTCTTACATTTATTTTTCCCCTTGGGGTCTACTTTTAGTGTTTGTGTGGTTTTATGTACCAAAACATAGCCATAATTCATTTTTACATTACCATTTTTCCAACCTCTCTTTATCTTTTAGAATAAAATAGACTGTTTTTAAGACTCACTGAGATGATGAATGAGCTCTGTTGTGAATAGCTATCCTGTATTTTTCCTCATCCAAAAACCACCAGGAGCTGAAACACTCCCTTCAATTATGAATGAAACTGCTGTAGGCTGAATAGGTGGATACATGTAAATGAGTTGGTTCTCATGACATCTCAAACAATGAATTCAAAACGGGCTGTTTTGCAGCTTAGTTTGCATATATGGACTTCATAGACCAGTGAGCAAATGGTATGTTATGAAACTGATTACTTCAGGCTCCTTTATTTAAAAAAGCATGAGAAATTGCTCCCCCCCCCCCAATGATATGGTCCCTTTAAAAGTTAGCTGGCTAAGCAAGAAATCTTCCTTTGTGAGCTTGGCCCCTGGAGTGCTCAGTCTCTAATCGTGAGATACTAATAACAGGTTCTATACAAATCTTCCTCCCCAAATATTCTGTAAGCCAAAAGATCAGCAGTCATTTCACAGCCAAATGTGCTGCATATGCTGTAAAGTCACTGCTGAGAGGGTGTGATTCACAGTAAAACCTGCAGGGAGAAATGTGTGAAGCCACTAAACTTGTTTATAGCTAAAAAAGCTTACTCAATAAAAACTAGCTGATCAGGTCCAGGCATGTCTGTGAGGTGATGTGCTAACCCAGTCACCTGATCCATCACCTCAGTGTGTGGACTCAAACCCTTAAAGGTGTGACCCTAATTGCTGCATTAGTCCTACCTGCAAAGCGCTCGTGGTGGATTGAATCTGCCAGGTTCTCATCCGATACGCCATCCACTTTACTCATTAAGGCAGAACCCTGAGAGAAAAAAGAAAAAAGAAAAACAACATAACATACGTCAGTACTTTAAAATAACAGTCCAGCTAGAATATAGACACAACTTTTAATACATGCAACACTAAAAGTCAGAGACCACCTTCTATTTACATAATTAAGAACAAGTTATACATTTTTCATGAGGAAAAAATTCTAAAAGAGATAACAGGGAAAATGGGACTCCTAACAACCATGGGAGAACAGTAAAATTTCCCATCAGATAAACTGTACTTAAAAGATAGGCGAAATCAAGCTTCACTCTTGCATCAGATCTGAAAAAATCCAAAAGTGTTTGTCACAAATCAAACACAGAAACTGCTGGTGTTCTCAGAACAACGGGCTGACCACCCCAGAGTCCCGACCTCATTACTGAACGTATTTGGGATTAGTTGCACCGCAGGAGGCAGAAAATGCAACCAACTTCTAACACTAAACTTTAGAAATGTGGAAAAATATCCCTGTCCATTTCTTTGAAAAACTGAAATCAAGTCTCCAGAAAAGAATGGAAGCTATAATAAATGCTAAATACTGAAAAAAAATGATATTTTATTTAATTGTTAATGCTTCCATGTTAAATATTTATTTTCTCCTTTTCTCTGATGCTGAAAGAAGTTGTTGTGACTGGATATTCAATAAAGGAAAGGTGGTCTCTGACTTTTACACATTACTGTATGTGTATATGCGACTTTACCTTTTCCATGTCCTCGCTGCTTCTGGTCTGAGAAACAGCAGTACTATGATGGCTGAAGACAGGCCTGGCTTTACAGTCAAATGAGAGGCGTCGATGGGCCACACTGACACTTCCAGAATCCTTCCCATCCACCCTTTTGAAAGAACAGAAATAATGTTTATTATTCATTTATAAGTGTTTTACATGAGAACACACACTGAGCACAGTTGCGTGTGAATGCATGAGTGGGTGAGAGAGGGAATGTGTGAGCAAGAGCATAATCATGCTTACCGGTTGAGCAGCTGCTGCATGAAGTTATCTGATGGCACTCCCCTGTACATAACAGACAACTGTCCTTGGGCCTGGTCCATCACCACCTCACAAGAATGTCCCTTTCCTTGTCGGTCCAAAGCAACACCGTTCACATATGCCCGTTCTTCTTCCAGGGCTTTGTGCAGCCCCTCTGCTTTCTCCATTAGCATGGATATGTTCAAGCTCTCACTCTCTGGCTTTTTAGCAGACGATTTAGAATCCTTACCTACTGAGGATATATTCAGTTTCCACTCTCTCTTGTCATCTTTGCCTTTTGACGCCTCCGGTTTCCGGCTAAGGGCAGGCAGCTTGCTTTTCCGCAAGCCAAACCAATTGGCAATACCGTTGGAAGCCTTCTGTTTGACCTCAGCTACTTGACCTTTGTCCTGTTCTTGAAGCTTCAGCATATTTTCCTCGATGCCTTTCATGACCTTTTGCTCGATGGAGGACTGAGGGCTGGGCACGGAGTGCCTCTTCTCTTCAGCTGACTCGGCCGGCCTTGGCGGCGGAGGAGGAAGGCTCTCCCCAAAGGAGTTCTTCTTCTTAGTGGCTCGGAGTTGGCTCCTGTCCTCAGATTTGGACAAATATCTTGGAATCTCTTGAGTAGGTTTCCCATCTCGGTTCAAAGATGGTGGTACAGTTTTAGTTGGGGATTTCAGAGGGATCTTATTGGGGCTGCTACTATGGGTGCTGGTAACATTTTTGCCACCATATGAAAGACTGTGTGGTGCTGCACTTTTAACATAGCTACGCAAAGCTTGAGCAGCCTCCAAATTGGTAGATGGTGGAGGCATTTTGGACTTTGGGCTTTCTGGCTTTGCAGGGGACATTCTGGATGACTCACTTTCCAGTTTAGAGATGACAGAACTTACAGGGAGAGATCTGAGTCCTTGGTCAGCAAGCTGATATTGACCTTGTTGTTTCACAATGGCACTATCAATATGGCCTGAGACAAATGACTTTTCGTCAATACAATCTGCATTTTTTGACAGTCTATGCTCTCCAGTTTTACAGTCAGAGTTCCTGTCTGCAGTTTTGCTTTTGTCACTGCTTCGGGGAAGCACACTCATATTGGGTTGCGCTTCTCTTTTCTCAGTTGGCTGGGAACAAGCTGCTGATTCTTCTGGGGTCCTTAGCTTGCCAAGAGCAGCCAGTCTCTCTTTGAAGGAATGGCTGGATTCACCTGAGTGTCTACCCACGCCGGTCTTCTTGGGAATGGGTGGCGGATCATTTCTTTTGACAGGCGATCCTGCAGTTTGTGTGCTCTCTTTTGTGAACTCATTTTTCTCTTGGCTTTTGGACCTCATGTTGATGCCACTCAGCTGCGACTTCTGAGAAGACAACTGACTGGGCAAACTGCGGTGGTTGACCTGCTTATGCCAAACAGAGCTGTCCGAGTTCTCTTCTTGGTCTGAGGAATCAGAGTCAAGCGATGTGTCCTTTTGTGACTTAAGACTCGTTGGTCTCTCTTGACCGAAGTTTCCTTGCTTTCCTTTGACTCTTTCAGTGTTGGAGCTGGCATAACGGAGAGCTGTACTCACCTCTCCAAGAACCTGGGATATGTCTGTTCCACTCGTGTGAGAAAGATCAGAGACATTTTCATAGTGTGGTATTTTCTGGGTGTTCTTTTGAGGGGCAGCGGCTTGTGTAGGTTTGGCACCTCGACTACTTTTAGGTATGCCGCAGTTAAGCTCCTTTGGTACCACTGGAGGGGGATCATCAGGCTGGGGTGGAGAGGTCGGTGCAGAATGTGTGGAAGGGTAAGACTCCAATTTGGGACAAGGTGGCTGTTTTTGTCTCTCTGTTGTAGTTGCTTTGCGGGAAGCAACCGGTGAATGGTGCACCTCATAGTTGTTGCTACGACAAGGGATCTTTGAGCTGCGCGTTAGCTGAGGGCTGAGACGTGGGGGATTGGCCGCTGGAGCACGCTCTCCAAGGGTGGGAATCTTGAGGAACTTGAGGAGCTTCGAAGGGGAGGCCTTGACTTCTCTCAGGCATGACACTTGGTTTGGACTCACAAGTTTGGACCGGTCAGCCTGAAGCTCTTGTGAGGTGCTGTCTTTGACAGGTGCACATATCTCATCCAGCACTCTTGAGGCAGTATGGTTCTCATTGGGAGAAAACAGCAACCCTTTATGCACAGGTTCGCTGCTTTCCAACTCACAGTACGGGTCCTGCAAGTTTTCCTTCAGACTAAGAGCAGGCAGCTTGGAGGTGTTGGGTAAGACTCTGTGGTCATCAGTGGCTTCCACTTGCAAAACCTCTTCACCTCCAGTGACTTTCTCAAGCCTCTGTGATGCTACAGTATTTAAGTGCTTATAGTCCTTTTCCAGCAGACTCACATTGTTTGTACTCTCATCACTAATCGGTTCCTCGCAGACACTACTACTTGACCTTTTTGATAACTGGGAGTCCACAAGAAGATCTGACATTCGATTTTTATCCATCATCTCTCTCTCTGTTAGTGCAACGGAACTGCATGGTGTATGATCTGGAACTGTGCTATGGTCTCTTTCTGCCACTGCCAAGTTAAGGTAAGAGTCTGGAGCTTCCGTTGGCGCAAGTTCACTAGACGGGTCAAGGTCTTGTTCCCTTGGAGGAACTGACACCTCAGCAGACTTCCTGTTTACCATGAGTTCACTAGTACCTGCGGCAGGCTTCACAAGGCTCTGTAAGTCTTGGTTCTTGTGAAATTCCGGTGGAGCCAAGTTGAGGTTATCAATAGTAATGGCATTTGAAGTGCAGCAATTGTGGCTACTGTTGGCTAAAGTGATCGAGTCCTTATTGGATAGCATCAGGCATGTGTTACAGCTTCCACACTTTACACTATTGTGCTCCCCTCCGTTCAAATGCTGATGTGTGCAAACATCTGAACAGGAATGCGGACAGTGCGATTTTGTCACGTTACACCTGGGTGAGTTGTCTCTGCAGGCCAATACACTGTCCTTGGAGACCAGAGCCTGGCTGTATTCACAGAGGGAAGAGATGCCAGAGGAACGGTGGTAGCGCAGAGGGTCCGTCTCTTCAAGCTTGCGGAGGACCTCCAGAATGTGTGCTTTCTTTTTCAAAAACGGAGATAAGGCCTCCATGGAGGTGGTGGAGCTTTGGGTGTCAGGAAAACTATTTTGTGCACACTCCCCATTTCCCTGCAGAGTAAAATAAAAACATTAGTAGGAAAAAAAAAAAAAAAAACTACTTACAGTTATAAACACTTGAACTACACTACAGGCTGGCTTTAACAGCATTTAACAGGCTTCAAATATTTATGGTTTCCGAACGGGTACTTGATTACTGTTCTCAATACTACCCTTCCAGACAAAATATTTCCATTTGATAATTAACTATAAGTTTAGTGAAGTTTGTTCATTTTAGATTAATTAGGCTAATTTCATCAAAACATTTCAGTTTTTAATTTGTAACAAAAAATTTAACACATTTAGACATCCCTTTATATAATGAATATTCCAAAGATGCTAACAGATACTTGTGCTGTAAATGTTACGTTATGTCAGATAAGGCATCTGACTGGAATTTTGCTTGCTTACACAGTAGTGATGATACATAAGTAATATTAAGATGTAATTCTTTAAGAGAAAACTTTTTTTTAATGATGCACTTTTAGTTTAGGTGGTTTACTAAATAGATGGCCATGTTTATATTTCCTCTCAAGCAAAATAACTTCTATAGCTGAACATAAAACTCACTTCAGGGGTAGTGTGGCTGTGTTCATCCTTTAGCTAATATTAACTGGGTATGACATGATTTTATATAGCCTAATGTTATGTCCATCATTAAGTAATTGCCATTTTTTCCTGCTTTTATGGTAAAAAGTTTTTTTTGTTGTTGGTGTTTTTTTTTTTTTTTTAATAGTGACAAATAAGCCTGAAATTGTCATGAATCCACAAGACTGCTCTAACATTCCGTTGGGGTCTAAAGGGTTAACAAGAGAAAAAGACTCTGAAAACTAAATAAGGAAATGAATATCGACATAATGAACGGAAGCTCGAGTATTCAAATTCCTCGGGGCACCCCTATAGTACATACGTAAAGTAATTTAAATTAGATTTTTTTAAAAGGTCAAGCGCTGTGGATATTCTTTGTGCATTGTTTTTACCTTGGCTTGTGCATTCCTCTGAGTCTCAATAAGCTTGCTTGCGTCACTGTGTTGTAGTTCAGTTATGTGCTCCAAGCAGGACCCAGTCTGAATTCAAAAGTAAACAGAGTTTAGAGATCTTCCTTAGATTATGTCCTTCTCTCAAATGATACAGCATTCAGTAATTTAGCAGTACATTTTCTATCTGTAAAATACGTATCTGTGTCATTTATCTTTTCTGTACTCCCTCAGAAAGAAAGAAACCCTTCCCACCACCCAAATAAACAGGAAAGCGCAAATTTTCCTCAATTTGTCATGCAAAACAAACACAACCAGCAAGCATAATAGGACGTCTTATACAAATAGTCTTTCAAGCACGCTAGAACACAACACAATTATGTCTACACTGGGTCTGTTTTATTGCACATTGTTTTTAATATTTTATTCTTAATTTACCTGCTGATGGGCACATGACTGATTGTGCAGTTTCTCTTGGAGGAGTTCACATAGTGTTCTGTTCTGCCTCTCCAAATCAAACACACGCATTTTCAGCTTGATGCACTCCTCCCGAAGATCCTGCAACAAGAACACCCACAATATTACTGCCAAAGGTGATGGAAGTACTTTTCAATAGAAAATTTATCTCAAAACAACACAGAACTTATTATGGATATCAAAAACTGACGGACTTTACCTTCTGGTTGAGCAGAGCCTGGACGACATGGTTGGCAACCTATCAACATTAAAAACACAAGAGCAATCCGAAGAATGAGGTTTTATATTTGCTGAAATAAACTTAGACAAGAATATCAAGTCGTTACCTGCAATGCTATGCTTTTCATTATTCTACCTTGGAAGCAGAAGACGCCAAGAACATTGTGGAAGACGGGATATAAAACAATTCCCTGTCTACCAGGTTATCAGAACTCACCTCATCCAGGCATCTCTCGTAAGCTTCTCTCTGGCTCTCGTTGGCTAGGGAAAGGGCAGAGTTCTCAGCCTGGTCCAAAATAGAGGGCACTCATTATTTACCACGGTGATATTGAGCAGATATGCACATGTAGAATTTTTCACAGTAGAGCTATGAGGTAATGTAGTGGAGAAGTGTGACTCACTTGTAGCTCTCGGACGCGCTCCAGGAGCTCACTGCTGCTCTCCTCCTCCAGATATGATTCCAGGTCGCCTTCTTCGGACTCCAGGTCCTCCTCAAGCACTCTGTGCTGGGCCTCCTCCGACATCATCTTCACCTACAGGGGAAAAACGCAGAAGCGGTTATATGTGGTCATGTCTGAATATAGTAGCAGTTGTCAATAAGCTGATTTCAGTGTTGAGGACAATAAAAGAGATAAAACGTACAAAAATAATCTGGCTTCAAATTTTGGCAGCCTAGTTCAGAAATTAAATCAAAGCTGCCTTTCGTTAAAATGTCAAGAATATGAGTATAAAAAAAAAAACATCATAGTGGAATGAAGCACATTCTTTCATGGTGTTCCACAGATCTCCTTACTACTCCTGGAACAGGCAAACAAAGGTGGTCGACTGGTCCAACCCTAGTGTGGAAGTGTTGTGCCTAACTCTCTGTGACAGTGGCAGAATAGGACTAATGGCCCAGGCTTTGGCTACAGACCCATATTAATAGAGAGGATTAGACAGAACTAAGCGTTCTAATCACACCAGTGGATCGCAGCCATGTCACAGCCCTATGACTCCAGCTTAACCTGCATTAGTGACCAGGGCACAGGAGCCCGTTTCACATGGCCTACATAAGCTCCTACAACAAGAGGGCCACTTGACAGTGGTATTTGTTACAACATGTTCGCATTACTTCAGGCCCCTTGTTTTCTGGCTAAGTGAAACAGGTCACTACCTAGTGGAACCATTGTGCAAGATATTAGCAACGCAGTCGCCAACAGTAACAAAGAATCAGATTCATCCAGACTACACTTGACCTTCTCATGCCCTATACGAAGGAGTCCACCCATTCCTGTTATTGCATTACCATAACCTTGACCTTCACTATGCACTCGGGATAATACCAGCACACAGGCTATCCTGTTACAAAACTGAATCTAAAAATCAATTCGCATGTCCATGGCACTCATTCATAATTGATGCCTTTAATGTTATGTGCGCTACATTATGTCTTAGCAGAGCTGCCTGGCTGTGCTGGCAGTGAACTGGTTTAAATGGATACTCCTCTTATGAAAACAGATGAATACAAAGCCCACTGGGGTCACAGAGCTTTGACGGAGTGCAGTGGGTCAGAGAACACTGCCCCACTTTTACTGTGGAGGATACGCCACAGAGCGAGACTGTCTGCAGCGCTCCGGTGCCAGGAAGTTCCACTCTCCGTTTCAGCTCTCAGTTTTTGAGACAGAAAAAAAGGCAGATACTGTTAAATCATAGAATGTTCAGCTTTACATTATGTCATGATTAATTGCTCAAACTCTACTACATGCTTAAAAATGATCTAATATAATTTGACCAAATAAGATAATTAATTTTTAAAATTCTCCTGGTCTCTCATACAGTACGAAACAGCTTGGACATACCAATATATATGTATTTTCCAATAACTTGCTAAATAATAATAAATTATGAAATGCTAAAAAAAGATAAGAAGCCATACACAGCTAACGACATCACATCACACAACAGCTATGTTGCCACCCAAAGCATTTTTTAAACAAAAAAATGTTTAAACATTCAAGTTAATAAACAATAAGTTTATTAATGTACACCAAAGAATTGGAAATACTCAGTAATGTTTTATGAATGTCAACAAGCCTCTTTTCAAATGCTTGTCAATACCAGGGATGTGCACTTGTACTTGTGTTGGTGCCAGTATTCAAAAAACTGAAATCACTATTCGGGTATCCATTACGTTTCATTGTGGAAAGACAGAGAAAACATACAGGACAACAATTCAATGAAATATGGAGGTTTAGCTCATATTCAAAGTAGGTCCAGAAACAACAAAAATATATTTCCCTGACAAATAACAGGCTGGCACACTGCATAGATACCTTGTGTATAAACAACAAATCCTCATCAGCATCCAACATGACACTTGTTAGCTCTGCTCGCTCATCTGAAGAGGCAGCCTCCAAAAAACAACTGACACAAAAACCTACCGAGGTCTCGGCTGTTTTGAATACTAAAATATTCTCTGCGTGCTGCTACATTTTTGTGCATCAGTGGTGCCATCACCTACAAAGGTCTACAGTTCTACATTATTTTCGGTCATGGTCTGTTTTTTTTTTTTTTAATTTAATGTTATTTTATTTTTGGTGTTATCCCTGTGTTTAACCAGATATCTGTTCATGAACAGATATGAATACTTGAATATCAAAATCAGTCAAAATCCAGATCTCTAGACGTCGCAAAAACCTATATTTTGTTTTGGGAAACAACACATTTACACAAATTTTTTGTTATGCGACAGATTTCCTTCACGTGCCTCTTACAACAAACACAGAGTAGTGTAGAGGTGGAGCTGGACTGAGGGGCACCTGAGTGTTTTTAAAAGCAATGCTGCCACTTTTCAACACTTTTAGAAAAAGCCATATAGAGAAGACTTCAGCCATTCAAAATAGAAAACACTCAAACAGCTCGACATGGCAGGGAAATGTGATCTCTCATCTAACAGTTTTGATGGAAAATAAATAATAACAAAATAAAATAAAACAAAAAATGTGCTTATCAGTAGGTTATATGGAAGTCAGGGAAGCCAAATGTCTCTTATTTCATCACATACATTTGTGACAGCAGTTTTTTTGTTTTTGCAGAAAATTACATCATTAAATAAAGCATTATCAATAAAAGTCAGTTTAATCAAACAAAAGGTGGCGAACAGAAAAAAACGCATTAATTTTTATCGCTTAAAATTTGTGCAGAAAGTCAGAGGAAATATAGCTCTTGCGAGTATGTAGTTTCTAAGGCTAAATGTCTTAAAAGATTGAATACCCCCCCCCCAAAAAAAAAAAAC
>JAILXH010212884.1:7023-21257 GCA_023558415.1 Piaractus mesopotamicus
AATCGCAAATTATTATTATTGTTTACCTTTTAACCTTGTTAGTTTATGTCCCTACATATTAAGCAAGATTCACCATATCATACCATTTATAAGACTAAATTCTTGTTTTCTTGTCATCTACAGTAAAAAGTAATGACCGTTGTCCAGCGCCAAGATTTGATATTTTGTATATTAACCAACAATATCATTTAACACCATCCCCACCTATTATTAAGTGAAATGGCTCAGCTACTTCAGAGACCCTCCCTGATATCTAGTTTCAATAAATCAAAGGAAAACGCCTTCTAATTTTGACTTGGAAACCTGCGATTTCAAAACTATGCATTATACAAATTATACAAAAAGCACACATACCTGCATTATCCGATGCGATGCTGCTGTAAGGGGGTGGAGCATCGTTAGCCACCTGAGCTCCCTCTTCTGGTTCCTCTTCATTGGGCAACTTCATTTGCGGGAGAAAAAAAAAAGACAACTTAATTGTTGACATGCATTTGTTGGCATGCTTCTCCTAGAAAGCAGCAAGCTTAGAATGATGAACAGTAAAAGGTCTTTTTTTTCATATTCATTACATTTACCTGAGACTGAAAATCAACAATGATGCACTGATATAAATTTTTATAAATTCTTTTATTATTATCATTCACCTTCGGTCATAGAGATTCCTTAGTGAAGTAGTCTTTCTAGCTAAGTAACTAGAGAAATTTGCTTTTATTCATGATGAACATAATCTTTTGAGGTGTTTCCCCAAAACCATTACAGCACTAACCTACATGTGTAAGACTCATAAAAAAAAAAAGATTATTCTATTCCTTCTGTAATCTCTCAGTGCTCAGTAAATATTGTTCTATAGTTATAGTTGTTCTATAGCTATTGTATCATGTAATAAAATAGGCCCTACATATACAATGCGGTGTTGAAGAGCATATTGAGTTACACAGGATCCACTACAACCGCTGATTCAATTAACAGCTTTTAAAGGGATTAGTTGCAAAGGCAATCATACTGTAGAGTCGTGTTTCACAGGAACAAAGTGGGCCTACTTCTAATAACTATGGCACGCCATTCACAATCATGTAACTATAACACACAAGATTGTTCCTTTTTCCACATTCAGACGTGAACATGCCTTTTTCCAGTCATAAGCATCTCTGACACATCAACGGCGTTTGAAAAGCAAGCAGCTGACTCAGGAAATGAGCTTGGCAACGTTTGCTAGGTTAACGAGAACTGAAACCAAAATGTCAGCGAACGAAAATGCTCTGCTAAACAAATTCAACAAGCAGTGGAAAATAGGCCAGGTTAAACTGATTAAACACCTAGCTGGTCTTGGCGAAAAACTAGTTAGCACTAGTTAAACTCGCTGGCTGCGTGAACGAGGCGAGTCTGACCAAACTAATGTAAGTCCGCTAAGCTGGCTAGGTTAGCGTTTTAACTAAAGAAACAACACAAACACCGAAAAACGTAGATAGTTGGGGTCCTAGCTCATCAACATGGATGTTAAGTTGTTACAGCGTGGTTCGGAACACAGTCAGGGACCAAATGTGTGGTTACATTACAGTAAACAGTAGCTCTTCCCGTGTGTAGCCGTTTAAAATGACCTGCGACGCGACCCAAAACAATAAGGCCTTGAATCTGAGCGACCATCCTCGGTGTTTCCTGGAAGCGCTCCCCGGCGAAGACGACTCGGAGGCGGATCAGTTTCCACTCAGTCACCGACGCTCCATTACCCTTCACTCACCTGCTGATATCTGCCGCTCGATTCTGCCATCCTCGAGAAGCTTGACAAGCTGCGGAGGATTGAATTCAGAACCCAAACAAATCCGTCCACAAAATGTCTGTATGAAATTATATAACTTTGTGTGTTCTTGCCCACGTCCGCCCCTCGGTCCTCTCGCACTTCCCGTGATGTCAGTTATACAGCAGCGCCACCACACGCCGAACCACTGATGGAAAAATCTGTTAAAGGAACAGCCCGACGAGCTTCAGAAATCTGTTTTTTCCAGTTGTCAGTTTTGAGTACGTGATTTTGTGTCTTCTAAACGCCGATACAAAGAAAACCCTCCAGGCTTGACGGGCCCATAATGAGATAAAGTGAAACTACCGTTAGACTCTAACACGGCGCTCAGACAGCAAACGGAATGTTCTCTAATGGCTGAGCTATTATTTCCATGTTTGTGGTAAATTTTAATAAAAAACACGCGGCTACGGACTGTTTCACTGCCCTGCACATTTGAATACTGTATCTTAGATATTAATATCCTCCATCACAGGTTGCGGAACACTGATTACTACAAAACTACCAGGTAAATAATACTTTAAAACAGAGGTGCCCAGTCCTGGAGATCTACTACCCTGCAGAGTTTAGCTCCAACCCTAATTTAACACACCTGAACAGATAATGAAGGTTTTAGGGGCATCTGAACATTAGAGCCAGGTGTGCTGGATTTGAACTCTCCAGGGTGGTAGATCTCCAGGGCCTTGTAGCTGGCTACTCAGCTTGGCTGCTATTCTCTGTCTAAAAGAGTAAAAACTTGTTTCTGGCATCTATTTTGTTCTGAATAAATATACCATCGTGGTTTTGAGGTATATTTAAAAAGAGTGGCTTTGTAAAATAAGGTAAAAACACTCTTAACCTTCAGTATAAGTTGATGTCTGAAGTTCCATGTATGTTTTTGCAGGGTTGGAATGTTTAAGTTAAGGGGGCCCCTGGTCCAAAGGCCCCCATAGGGAGTGGGCCTCTCTAAATTCCAAATAGATGAGATCCTTTTAATAAGGACCATATGTTCTGTCTCCTTTTTCGAAAACAAGTACCATATATAAGCAGTTGGGATATTCTGTGCTGGGAGGGGACACTTTAGAACTGGCACGGATCCCCTCTCAGGTACTTTATAGTGCTTGATATCATATTGTTTTACTTTGTAATCAACATCTTATACAAGGAAGACGGAGCGGAGTCTCCTTCATCATCTTCACATCATCGCTATTTAATAAACAACAGTTTTCTTTACAATTTTGTTTGTCAACTGAAGTAATGCTAGCTTTTTATTTATTAGCCTATTGCTCAGTGGCTAAGCTAGCAGTCAGGATTAGTTGACACCGCAGGATTTCCTAGTGGTGTGTGTTGTAAACAACGTCTCGGGCATCAGCCAATGTATTCAGAAACATTTTGTTTAACAGTTGTGAGGCAGCTTTTATAGGCAGTAATTGATCACCACTGTGAACAAGTTTCTCAGAGCGGCGGTGGAATCGGTGGAACTCCCCCTTAAACCAGCTGTTTCACTTCACCGTGAGAAATAGCAAATAATGAAATACTCATACCCATCAATAGTGAAATGCCATCTCTAAATTCTATTGAAAACACACACTGGAAAATAACAATTTCACAGTATTTATTGTTTTCTAATTTGGATAAAAATATAAAAACAATACTCATAGCCCTTAGCTATGAAGGGGGCTCCGCAGCGGCCCCGTTTTTTTCTCATCTTTCTGGTATCTCACAAGGACGGGGTAAGTGGTTCCTATGTGCTTCTTGTTGTAGTGGTGGCAGACGATCTCCACATCATAAAGGCTGAAGGACACTCTGACGCGCTCATTGGGAGAGGTAAGGAAACACAGGGTGTAGAGGGCGAACTCGAACTCGGGGCTGACACCGATAAAAATGCTGCCTTTGGGTTTGATTCCGTTCTTCCAGCTGAACTGCAGAGCCAAGATGTGTTTGTTCTCATCTGGCTGCAAAAGACAGACGTTAGACATTAGTGGACATTACATTTTCTGGAGGATTTTCAGGACAACAATATCTAAGCCGTCAGTACAATATACAACAATATACACGTCCACTCAAGCATAGAGTCACTGTCAGAGTTGAAAACACATCTTGAACTAGACTAAAATCCTTTTGCTTTGAATGACCCATAATTATGTTTTTCTTTGTATTATATCACTGTGCATCAGCGGGTGAGGAAAAATATTAACCAAAAATAGCACCCCCTCCGACACCCACTCGCATCTTCAACCAATAGTACTACAGGTTTAGCAGTGTTGACCTCTGAGGGAATGGGGCTTCATATAGCAGCACTGAATATCCAAATTGGAGGAAACACAAATTTAACCAGTATCTAAGCATTTCTTCCTTTCATTACTTTGCTTTTGTGATTTTAATGTTTGCGGTAGGTATGTTAGCCAGCTTTGCTACCCGCAGCTGCACATAAGTCTCCTGACAACAACCATGCCGGTTATCTATATATTTTTGCTAAAGATCAGCTTTAGATGTCTGGTTCCCTTCACCACCACTGTGAAAAATTCTGACTTGGGAAGTTTCTCTATAACAGAGCATTTCACATCAAACCAATCTGAATGACTTTGTTTAAACCTTAAGCATTTAATTATGCAGAGATTTTGAAAAATCGGTGGAAGTCCCCTTTAACATTTGAATTTTGCCATCTTTCTAATGTGGTGGTGAGTTTGATAAATTCTGCAGTAACATATTGTTATTGAGTACAAATGCATATTAGGTGAATAGCATTTTAATTAGCATTTTGACACCATTATTTTATGATCACGTCAAACACATTGATCCAGTTTGAGAAGCATCCAAAGCAAGCATCCACATCTCTGTGTAAATGAAATATCAATAGCAGTATACCAAACGTCAAATGTAATTGAATTTGAATTTTCATTTTGAGCCCAAACTTGCATGTATGAACGGGAAATTTAAATTCCAACTTCAGATTACATTGTCATTTACATGTTACGTTTTCATTTTAATTCTAATAATGATATGTTAACATACACAACCAGCAAAGAAGCACAACATTAAAGTTTTGGGCAGAATACGCTCCGTAGCCTGAACACAGCCAAACACTTAATTCATCTCATGAAGGTCATGCTAATCAGCTGATGAGGTGAATCAGGTGAGTTTAATGAGGAGGAACATTAAACTCTGTAGAGCTGTGAACTGGAAGGAACCTGCTCTGACACTCCTGCCATATATTGTGCAAAATGGCAAAATCTTGCATAGGCAAAGGAATTCTCCTGATTACTGGCATATTGATTTCTCGCAATTCAGTATCTTTGGGTTAGTTCTCGTTCTCAGCCTCTGAAACGGTGCCTTTTCTGTAGTATCAGAAACTTACCTGGGGGGAGTTTGCATTTACGCTGTAGCCTTTGTAGTCGATATGTCCGAGCTTCTCTTGCAAATACAACTGAATCCAGTTATGGAAACCAATGACGGTACGGCCACCTCTGGTTTCACCCACGAAGACGTGCTCAAACCCTGAAGAGTCTGGTCTTGAGAAAAGAGAGGTGAACGGAATGAATGAGTTTGTCCATATATGATATTATAATGTCGGATCAAAATATTAATTCAATTTGTTCCTTTTATTCTTTTGAATAATCGTTCAGAAATATTAAGAGCGTTTTCCTTCTGGAAATGTACCATTCTGGAGATACAACGTTTTGTTCTGACAGCAATAATATACTCTTTCTAATTGCTGTAGATCACGGTTGTAAAAACCCGGACGGCCCCAGAACGACATAAAATTTTGAATGTTAAAACAGCTGATATTCAGTTATAACAATACTCAATAAAGTATGCACTTACTTTATGGCAAAAATAAAATGCTCAGGCTAGGCCTATTACAATCCTGAAATTTTAGCTGAGGATTAATAACCATATAAATAATTGTGATTAACAATTAAATTTGTCTTTTTTAATTATTGGCTTGCAACAGGTAAAGTACAACCCTAAATGGGGTAAATTGGCTGATTAGCGATTTTGCTTCCTAGCTGTTGATACTTAGTAGATTTCAGCTAACGGCAGCAACAACTAAAGCTCAAGTAAACAAACATTACTCACTGCTGCCCTCTAAAAGTGCTTTAGAAGTTGGAGGTTTTGTTGTTTTCCTAACACTCATTAGGTGCCTGAATAAATCTGGTTTCTGCTTCTTTTATTTGCATGTATTTGCCTCACCCACATGGATAAAAATGCAACCAATTCACATTTTGCTTGTTGCGACATAAACTTATAATTACAAAAGCTAATAACTGGGGAAAATAATAGCAGTCAGCTTAAATAGTTGCAAAAAGCTCAAATAATTGTGATCAGACAAATATGTAATAAATGTGACAGGCCTATCTCAGGCTATTTTTAAATGTAACATTTATATTCCACCACTACTGATGCACTGTTAAAAATATAATTTTTTTCCTGATAGCAATAAATACCATAACATCCCCTGATTATTTTCAGTTAAAGACAATTGAGAAAGAGTTTAAGCCAATGATTTTAGGATCTATTTCTTGTATAAGCTCTTAAAGTGACTCTTCGAATAGTTTTGCTGAATATACTGGAGGACAAAGTGCTCCTTCCATAATATTTAAGGATAATACTATTTTGGAAAGTAGTCAGCTGGCAAATCAAACCCAGATCTTGGTTGTCACCATGTCTTAATGTTGATCTGCGGAAACGATAATGAACACAGACGGAATTAATGAGAAAAGCATCACTGTAAGTGGCTTCAGATGGATATTTAGTCTTCTATATGTACTTGCTGGATCCTCTCCTGGCGTACAGCTCGAACCAGATGCGGTACAGCTGCTCTTTGAACTTCGTCATGTCCTCTGGAGAAAGGTTCTTGGCCACTAGATATTTATGGACAATCTGAGGCAGATTAAAAGAAGAAAAATAGGAAAAGACAAGATTTCAACATGATAAAAACAGATTTCTGTTTCTTGTAGTGCAGATACGAGCGAATGTGTTCATGTAATGTTACTGTACATGGCTGTGAATACGCTGAATATGTATCTTCCCTAAAGCTGCTCTATATATACACACCTTTTCAGCCTACAGCAGTTTAGCCCTGCCCATTCACACTGAAGTTATAAGGACAGTTTTGCCTAGATCTCTTTTAGAATGAGCTACAATACAGGGCTGCCAATCAGAACAGAAATCATTTACATATTGTCATATGCAAACGTCTGGGTGCCCCTGCTCAAATGGTGTTTGGTGAAAATAAGTTAACACATCCTTTACAGAGAACACACTTCTCTTGCACATTTTAAAACACAGTTATTGTTTATTTGCTAAATTTAACATATTAGGAAAGATCTGGCCTGTGCAAAAGTTATGGCACGCTTTGTATTTTGTGTTTTATTTTTTCCAATATGTTAAATTAGCACTATGCTAATTGAGATACATTTCCATTACACGTTAGCTACATTAGCCTCGTAGCTCTAGTGCAAAACTAAAGAAGCAAATGCGGACATGTCTGGGCTGATAGGCTATATTTGAGGTAGGAGGAAATAAGAGGTAAACTATTCTTTTAAAGGAGAATTTTGGCATAATTCAGTTGCTGTGATGTAAACAGTCGTTCAGAGTGGTTTGATGTGAAATAGTGTATTGTAGAAAAATTTGCCGACTCAGATTTCCTACAGTGGTGGTGATGGGAACCAGGGGTCACAACGTCTACAACACAAATATAGCCATTTTATTTACTATCCCATATTACTAGGGAAGCTACAGTGTTTTCTGAGTTTTTATATGTAATGTTATTATAACAAAATAGTCCAGCTCTTGCCAGGACAACATCCTGCATGTAGCACTCTGCCATAAATGGATTCTTAAAATACATTTTAGGCTAAAACCTACCTCTCCAAACTATCCTTAAACAATATCTCAAGCAATGAAGTCAACCATTTTGTGTAATAACTTTCTGTAAAGAGGCTTGTAGAGGCAATTTCTCTTCAGACATCTGGATACTATGACCACCACTGTGAACAATTCTGACAATGTAAGTTTCTCTAGAACAGAGCATTTAATGTCAGACCATTTTGAATGACTGTTTACCTCTTAACAATTGCTTTAGCCACTAACACTAACCTTGTGACCTAGTTATTACCTTCATTGCAGGAGTCTTCACCATGGAGTCCAGAAACTTGTGATTCTCTGCCTCCTCCTCTGGGGTCACAACCTCTGGCTCACCAGTATCGCTCTCATAATTGTCCAGAAGTGAGATGAAGGCTGAAAAATCACAATAACATCATGCAAATGTATCATTCACTCCCCACTCTATACAGTCCATACATGCAAACTAAGCTGTGAAAGCAGCCCGTCTAGAATTCCCTGTTTTTTGATGTCATGAAAACCATCCCATTTACATATATCCACCTAATTAGCCTATACCAGTTTAGCCCTGCCCATTCACACTGTCTTACAGTCTGGAGTGCTTTTTGAATGAGAGAATACAGAGCAACCAATCAGAGCAGAGCTTATTTACACATATCAGCCTTAAAGGTGCAGTAACAAAAAAACACCTGTTTAATTCTAAGGGATCAAGAGAGGCTGAAAAATGAATTATTATTTTTGGTTACAAAAACATACGGATGTCATAAGTGGATGCCAGGGTGAAAATACCAGGGTAAAAATGAGAAAAATGTTAAGATTTTGACTCATTAAAGTTTTACACAATCGCACGAAGAAACTTTTATTAGAAAGCTACAAAAAACCCAACTTGGTTATTCCTCATATTAGATGAGGAACATCCCTTTCAGGTCAGTTGTTATGGTCAATCAAAGGACAGACATGTAACGTTAGCCAAGAACTTCTTACCCAAGAACGTCTCTTTTTTGAAAATGCTTTCATCAACGTATGTGAACAAAGGCAATCCAGCTGCGTCGTTACCATCATTCATGAGTGACAGGTTACCAGCTTTGCCCTGTGAGAAACAAAAGAGAAACAGAGGAGTTTACTATGCTTACTATGACCAGCCACATGAGCTAACAAGGTAAAGATGGTGAATTTTAATTGCAGGTTGACTTTAAAGCTGCAGTTTTTTTCTTTAGGTTTTTTTTTTTTCTGCTAGTATAGAAAGAAATACCAACTTGCTAATATATGCCAATATATATCTTTACATATTAACATCACTCAAAGAGAAAGTCCTGCTCAATGTTAAGGCCTATAAAACTGCAAAATCAACATCTAACCGAATTCTCTTAATATACTCTTTCGACACGCTCACAATCATCAGACTCGTTCACTTGGAGAAGCGGTCCGAAGCACAACAGTTGTTCTTCTGCGCATTGCATGCAATTACAAATTTCCACCAGAGAGGTCCCCAAATCCCCATAAATTACACAGTGCAGCTTTATAAGGGATAATAAAGCTTCAAAGGGGCTGATATTTGCTAAAATTTATGGCGCTGTGTCAACAAAAAACCTGGCTCCCTATTGATTAGGTTATGGTTAAGATTATCTTACTTGGTAGAGAGAGTGTGAGGCTCTCTCTACCATTTGAGAATGAGGTAAGATGCTTTTGAGAAACCCAGCCCAGGACATCTTGTAAGTTCAATGATGGAAAGTGTTTTAGAAAACCCATGACCTTTAGTCAGCCCAAAAGATGTCTGTGAGATCAACAAGACTCTGGTCTGACAATGGAGCTTTTACTATTATTAGTTTTTTTTTTTTCTCTAAAAAAAGAATTCTATGCTAAATAGGCACAATAGTTCAGTCTCCCTGACCTGATGACCTCAGTGTAAATGAACATACAACAGGCAGCAGATGAATGTCATGTTTTTTGGCAAGGCAAGCACACTGTGGCAGGCAAAACAAGCGACAAACGCTCAATAATCACCATTTTCAAATAGTTTCCACAAGAAAGAGAAAAAAATGGGAGGTTATTACTTGCAGAGATATGCGATAGTCCGTCCCAGGCCTGAGGCGATTGACATCGTTGTCCCAAAGCTCCTGCACCATAGCTGAGAGCTCTCTGTCACTTTCAATCATAGTGGGTATCCAAGAGGTTTGCTATAGATGCCAAGAGAAATCTGTCAAGCCGGGAAACCAAGTGAAATTTTCGTCAAAACACTATACATGTTTCCTAACAAAGGCTTAATGAATCCTTTAAAAAAAAAACAAAAAAAAAGCCAACTAATTTTGTTACAACTATTTGAATGTTTCTCAATCAGAAAAAGTGCTACAATCAACACAACAATAAATTTCACTTTTTCATTCATGTAATAACTTTCTGTAAGGTAGATTTTAGAGGCTTTAAACGTTTCAGATGTCTGGTTACCATCACCACCAGTGTGAACAGTTCTGACTCTAGAACACCGCATCAGACACACTCTCAATGACTTTGTTTACATCTTAACTATTTAATTGTGCAGAAATTTCACCCTTTAAAATCCATTTGTGGTGAAACCTTCATCAATATTTGAGTATGGCTGAGCTGCTGCTCCATAAGCCACTGTACAGCTCCAAATGCACCCACCTCGATCTGTGCGCGAGTGGTGTAGGCGGACGCTTGTGGCTGACCGAGGAGCAGGTGGATGATGACGGCAGGGTGCTCTGGGTAGCGGTCCAGGCGTGTAGGCTGGGTGGGAAAGACATGGCTGCACCCTCCTACAGCACGAGGCCGCAGCACCGAGAGGGCCCATTCGAAAGGGTTAGCCCATGTCAGCAACTCTAGCTAAAGGGATTATAGTGTTTGTGAATGTGCCACTACAATGAGGATGGGGGGGGTCTTTGTACCTTTTTTTTTTTTTTTTTTTACCACCAGTGCACATTGTGTCTGTGTTATCGCTTCCCAAACCCCCATTACTACAGCCTATGGGTGAGCAGTGTAATGATATGTTATCATTATCATAATAAATTGTCACTGAATACTTCTCTGAATATATCATGGTATCATCAGGACTTCTACAACACTGAAAAGCTGCATAGTTCATAAAGTAAAAAAGACAGATTTTGACCAATTACAGTGGCAACAGCCACTGTATTTACCTATATAAACTGCACAGTAACAAAATTATTGGATACTGACTCATGATTGTTATTTTCACCAACTCTGTGGTAGACTTTGTAAACCTCAGGGGAAAAAAAACAAAATATGGTGATACATATTCTGTATTGTGAAAGCGCCTGCGAGTATTGTTATACTGTTGCCATTACTGTTACTATAGCCCAAAATCCTGGAAGGCCAAGTCCTCAGCAGACAAACAAAGGCTGAACATTTAATGGAAAGTGTTTCATACACAAGCAGCATTAACTTCGTCAGGGAGCAAATGTAAGCGCTGCTTTGAGCCACCATACTTAAGAAACACCTTTTCCACAGAAAATGTCCATTCATTTATTTTTATGCCACATTTTATAGAAGGTAAAATGCGCTGTCAGTAAAAAAATGACTGACATGGCACATTTGGAGGGAGTAAAATCACTGAGAAACACTGTTAATAATTACATTAACCACCTCTTCATGTAAACCTAATCCCACCAACAAGCTTGCTACACTGGATGAGAGCCTGACAGATTAGCTAATTGGATAGCCCAGTTATGCTCGTTAGATTAGTTTTTACTTTGTGGTTAGCTTTCTTTCAGTAAGATTCTCTGACTTGAACAGAGACTGTAAGGGAACAACGTTTTTTAAGGCTGTGTGGGCGCTTAACCTTCATTAGCTTTGTCACCGGTAGGAGGTAAATTTTACCCAAGGTTAGGGCCGCCCAGTTTAATTCGAAAAAGAAGAATCTGGGCAAAAATACGTCAGACATTTAGTGGGCATTGGAAAGTTATTCATAGTACATACTGTGCACGTGCACTGTGTACCCAAAAAAGCAAGATTAACCTACTTGGAAAGAAAACATGGATTTAGGTTCCCTGGGGCTTATCTGGCTACCCAAGAACATTCTAAAAATCAGCCTCTGTGAAATCCTAGGGACTGGCCCACAAAGCATTTTAAACTTTTTAGCTTCACGAAACCCACAAATGTGACTGCGGTTGACTTTCACACAGCCAGAGAAACACTGAAAGGAGCAGATGTAAACAAAGTCACTCAGAGTGGTTTAATGTGAAACACTCACAACGGAGGTGATGATAGGAACCAGATGTCTGAAGCGTTTAATGCCGTTCAAAGGTACCTCACAGAAGGTTATTACACTAGGGTAACAAATACATTGAACAATGCCGGAGACATTGTTTGGCGATAATTTAGAATTTTTTTTTTAATCCATTCATAGTGGAAAGTTACCTGCAGGGGTTTGTAAGACACAGTAGTCTAAAAATTGATCCGTTTTACCTTTTATCAATGTTACATATAAACACTCAGAAGACACGTAAAGGTTGTTTTGGATAGCAAATAAAATGGCTATATTTGAGACTCCTGGTCTGTATCTCCACTACTGTACGGAAATTTGAGTCTGTGCATTTACAGTATCTACAGTACACTATTTCACATTAAAACACTCCGAATGACTTTGTTCACTGCTCCACCCTGATTGGTCCAGGAGCGGTCTACAATCTGTAACTGAACTTGACCTGCAACACAACAAAAAATTCTGCCAAAGTCAATCATTGAGATTGTCATTCAGAAAGTCATTGAGTGGTTTTATGTGAAATGGTTCACTGTAGTTGGTGAACTTATCAACTCCGGTTTCTTTACAGTGATGCTGATAGGAACCAGGGGTTGTGTCTACAACACAAATACAGCCATTTTATTTACTATCCAAAACCTTCACATGTATTCAGAGTTTTTATAGATAATGTTAAAGTGATGAAATGTAGTAAATGTGGTGGAAAAAAAAGTTTTTTATTTTGGGAGGGAACTTTCTGCCATGAATGATTTTAAAAATACGTTTTGGGCCACAACTTCATCTCAGAACTATCATAGAACAATATCTCAGATGTCAGGCAGCGTATTCAAAGCCATTCATGTAATAACTTTCTGTGAGAGAACTTTTAGAGGTGGACGTCTGGTTCCCATCACCACCACTGTTAAAACATCTGGGTAAGTTTCTCTAAAACAGCATTTCACATCAAACTACTTTGAATGACTTTGTTTACATCTCAACCATTTAAAAACAAAAAAATAAATAAACAAGAGAAATTCTTACGAACTGGTGGAATTCCCTGTTAAACTGCCACTGTGTTGCAGACTGAACCAAGTTTCATGTTATCTAGTGGCTAAGCAGTAAATCCTGCTTCATGAGACCCCTGCTTGGCGAAATACCACCCAGACGGTCAGCCATATCAAGCATGTTAACTGCATCGCTACCAACTGATAACGTAAAGCTAGTCCATCTGCAGCATATTCTTCAGGACATGAAGCATAAAAAAGCAACAGTTCTTTGGTGTTGAGATTTCAGTTTACTGTGGCATGTACAGAACATTTCCAAACACAGACTAGTTTGAGATTGTTTGTTTGTTTATGAATGATCAGTTCTACACAGGTCATTAATAGAAACCTTAAGTGGAACATAAAGATTTTCAACAAAGCTTTATGAAAGAAGCCCCTCCAAAAGGAATATTACTGAGGGGAAAATTTATTCCATAATTGTGCCAAACACAATAACTTGTGCATGACAAAGAGGTGTATTTCAAAATGCACCCCAATGACAAGAAACCCCTATACAAGTCTTAACCTTGTAAACATAACATAATCAAATCCATCTAGTTTCCTCTGAGATGACTTGCTACAGTGATACAGGAGAACAACGTGATCAGCAGTACAGTGTAAGTTGTTCCTTTTAGGGGATGCCAATTTTTTTAAATATTCAACTCAGCCCTTTCTGAGCATGAAAATACAGACAGGTCTTCAAGAAGACCCCCTAAAACATTCTTTCCAATACAGAAAACAAGCATCACTTTGCTTGTTAGCCTTGATATATACGATTACCAAAGTCTCTTTCACCAGCAAATATATCCTGATCTGCATTTCTGGCTGTATGGTACATTTTGAAAGACTTGTTTGAGTAAAAACAGAAAAATAAATAGTGATGGGATGCTCTCCTTTGGGCACTAGGAGCCACACTGCAGGTAAATACAGAGAGAAAGTGCTCTGGGTGAAGTGCATTCAGAATGGTGGGCTGCAAGCTGTTGAAGCCTTTTTCACTCGTCTTCATCACTGAAAAATTCATCATCTTCTTCTACCCCCTGGAACAATCTAGAACGCAAAAAAAAATGCATCATGAACATAAGAAAAACATCCGTCCTTAATGAACTCTTAAAGAAAAATTTGACCCTATACACACATTTCAACCAACTCTAGTTAAAGTGATGGGTGTCTAAACCAGTGGTCCCCAAATTGATCATTAGGGCCCCCAGGCAGTCTGCATTTTTGCTCTATAAATGGTCGTGAACAACAAGCTGAAAGTTGGAACAAGACTGGAAAGTCTCCAAAAAAAGTGGTAGTTTACATGATGATAAAGCACATTTTAAATTCTACTGTTGGTCTATTTTCACATTCATTA
>JAILXH010212903.1:305-10800 GCA_023558415.1 Piaractus mesopotamicus
AGAACTCGTCTGAAAAGTTGGGACACTATGCTGTGCAGAAAATGCTGAGAATTTTCCCCTCAGGCGATGAGTTGCACCCTGGGAGTGAAGAATTTAATGGACCATAGTCTAATGGCTTATTAATGCCCTGTAATAATCCGCTGTCTTACCAGCAAAAAGAAAAAAAATAGGCCATCTATAGATTGCTTCATATTGTTTTATTATAAACTGTTTAAAATATGATTAGTTCTCAACAGTTTTCTAGTTATCTTTCCCAAAATAGTTCACCTTTAATGCATCATCTTACATGCCAATCATCTCCAACATCCACTTGTATCAACCCACCACCCAGACTCTCTGCACACCAGACTCTTTGGAGATAAAAACGGCTTACATGACTATAAATATAAATTGTGTGCTAAAAGCGTCTTATTTAAGTGTGTTCTCTGTAGAGGCTGGGTTAACCTATTTTCACTTTAAAATCAACAAAAGTAATTTTGACTAGGGGTGCCCAAACTTTCGCATACGACAGTAAGCTTGGGCTATGGGACATTGAGAGTGAGCACCTGGCGAGGTCTATTCATAACTGCAAATTCTTTTGTGGTATTTTATTTTTTTTTAGGGCCATTTGAAAATTTTAAAAACACCATCTGCACATTATGTGAACATTTTATGATTCGTGGACTAAATGTACTTGAAATAAAACCTCATTGCATTAACATACATTAGAGTTAAGAATGTGCTCTCCTTCCCCTACAAAGTTAACATATCAGAGACATGAGGTTTTGTTACGACAGTGTAATGTTATATAATATATAAATGTGTGTATTTTTTCTTCCACTGACAGGAAGAGTGTTATTCTTGGTTAACTGAACTCTCTCTTACCCACGTTCTCCTCGGATAACCGCAGGATTTCTTGGAATTGAGGCTTCACCTTCAGAGAGGAGAGACAGAGAAGGTCCAGCTGAAACCCAACGAGCTCAAACCAGAAACATAAACTCTTGGTGTGGGACGCCAAACCAAGCAATAAATCACACCAGGCGCTAAATATATGTCACCCCCCTCTGACCCGACCTACCTTGGTGTTGGTGAACGTCTTCCCGAACGTTCGACATAACCTCCAGAAGAATCTGGAGAATTCATGCACGCAGGTGGTGGAGGCGACGTTGATGCGGCCGACAATTTCTATGAGCTGAGGGAGACTGCAGAGGAAGGGAGAGAGAGAGAGAGAGAGCGAGACAGAGAGAGAGCGAGAGAGAGAGAGAGCGAGAGAGAGAGAGACTCTTCAGCAGGCTCAGGACCACACAAATCAAACCCATCATTCGCTAAACAAACAATACAGAGACGGCAAATCAGGACCAAGTTAAACACGAGTCTTTGAAAGGAAATGGGGAATGAGATGAAAATGTGGAAGGAAAAAAGCTTTGAACTTCAAGTTCCAAATTATTTATTTTTTTTATAGTTTGGAGTTTTTCCTAAGAGTTGTTTCTTTTACTTACACTGACAAGCAAGATGTCTAATTTCGACAGTTTCCCTCTTACCACAGATTAGAAGTGGGCAGTATGGCCAAAAATTTATTTCACGGTATAATTAAGATTTCTGACGGTTTCAGTATATATTATGATATAGTGTATCTATATGTATTTTTCATCGAACAAAACCATTTTGGATGTTAAAGTCAACCTATTTTTGTAGATTAACAATGCCAGATTATTTTGGAATGTCTTCACTTTTAATAAAAATAGATTTAATTAAATCTAAAATATTTTTATAGGACGAAATAGTAAAAAAACAAAACAAAAAAAAAACTTTCATATCACCAGACTATTTTGCAAACATGTCTTGGCTGAGCTTACATTTGAGGTAAGCAGGGGTGTAATGAAACACACATTTCTAGGGACACCCATTTTTGTTCTGCCATCAAGATTCAATTAGATAAAATAAGCCCTAATAATGCACTCAGATGCAGTGTACAGTGGTTTCCATGAAAGATGGTAAATGAAAGGTGCTTGGAACAGATCGAAGGATCAGCAATAGAGTTTTACATTTTCGTAAATTGTTCCAACATTAACTTTTCCCATTTTTTGATTGAAATTTTCCGATTCTGTAATGAATCGTTACGCCAGGGGTGCACAACTCAACGGTGCAAAACTCTGGGAAGGCTTGTGTCCAGCACAATTTGGCGATTTCCCTGCTCAAACACACCCGATTCAATTCATCTGTTAACTGCCAGGTTTAGTGGCTGCGTTTGAATAGGGGAGCAACCAACTACAAACCAGAGTTGTGCACACTTGTGTTACACCCTTACGGGTAAAAGGTAAAATTGTGACCAGAGAGGGGGAAGAAAAAAAAAAAACAAAAGAACAGCACAAGTTTAGAGAACGAGTGAAAAAGAGAGTACAGGTTGTGTATAGATGGTCACTTACAGCTGGTTGACCACCCACAGCAGGGTCTCCCAGCCTGTGGTGCCCTCGTGTTCTAGCTGGTGTTCATAAAGCTGCAGCAGAATAGCCAGCTGCTCCCGGCTGCCTATGATGGTGGCCACGTCCTGCAGTGGGGAGGCAGGCCGCGGGAACCGGGTCACTGCGGGGTCACACATACACACATACACCGCCTCTGTAAGAGCCAGGAATAGACCAAAAAAAAAGAACGAAAAAAAAGAAAGAAAAAAGCACAACCGCGCAAATCACTCAACACGACTGCAACATGTAAATGAAAGGGCACTTTGATAGCACAGCCGAAACCACAAAGCAAAGCCGGAGCCCTGCTGTTACTGTAAGCCAGCAATAAGCAGCCAAATGCGGCCGAGTTTAGAACACGGAGGCAACCGAGAGTGAAAGTGTGTGTGTGTTGACTCTGGCCGCTCCTCACCCTCGATGGGCGTGATGTCGCTCTGTAGTTTCGCTCGGCTAGTGAAAGGAGCGTTCTGCAGCACCAGGGCGAACAGAGGAGGGATCAGAGACTGCAGCGCTGAGAGGAACGTGTGCAGCTTGTGCTCATCTAAACCATGCTCACCCTGCTATAGAAAGAGAGAGAGAGAGTCATACACAGCAGCCAACTAAAAGAAATGTGTTATAAATGTTGTTTTGCTACACTATTTCAAATGTAATTATGTAATTTTTAGGGCTGTCTAAGTTAAAGTAACAAATTATTAACGGCTCTAATTTTTTTAAAACGTCCCAGTTTGACCCTTCAACCCATCCGTAGCAGTGCAGGCTGAAGCCCAGCTGCAGCGCGCTGCATGCTGCTCTTACAGAATCTGTGACAGCAGCCCTCTCATTCAAAGACACCTTTTAAATGGCTTTTAAAGTGATACCTTCAGCGTCTTCAGTAGACTACGCTAGACAGTGCCCACAGGACAACTATGGATAACCAACCAGTAGCAAACTAACAAAAGGAAGAGCAAAGTGAAGCTACAGTTCCCCTCAAGAACCTTCACTGTAACCAGTATCCATGAGAGCAAGAACAAGAGGCTACAATCACGGAGAAGTCCGTTGAATATATATATAATAAAGACTGTATGGACAACAGTATGTGGACACCCCTCCTAATTAATAGAATCAGATGTTTCAGCCACACCCACTGCTAAAAGGTGTATAAGATCAAGCACATAGTCATGTAACCTCCATAGACAAACACTAGCAGTAGAGTAGGTCGTACTGAGGAGCTCAGTGACTTTAAATGTGGCACTGTCACGGGATGCCACCTCTTCCACAAGTCAGGTAATTAAATTTCTTCCCAGCTACACTGTAAGTACCCCAGTCAACTGTAAGTACTATTACTGTAAAAAGAAGCATTTAGGAGCAACAACAGCTCAGTCTCGAAACGGAGTGGGCCCACCAAGTGCTGAAGTGTATAGCCTATAAAAATCAAAATTGCTCAATGACATGAATTCCCATGGCTGACCAACTGCACACAAGCCTGAGATCACTATCCGCAATGCGCAAGCATCAGTTGGACTGTTCTAAAGGAAGCTGCCACTGGACTCTGACCGAGAGCTCTCTGGAGTGTTGAATATCAACAAATCTGAGTCTGGCAGACGCCAGGAGCACGCTACCTAAGGGAAATCATAGTGCCAACAGTAAAGTTTGGTGGAGGAGGGATAATGGTCTGGGGCTGTTTTTCAGGGTTTGGACTCTGCCCCTTAGTTCCAGTAAAGGGTAACGTTAATGCTACAGCATACAAAGACATTTCAGAGAATTATATGCTTCCAATTTTGAGGCAACAGTTTGGGGAAGGCCCTTTCCTGTTCCAGCACGACTGTGCCCCTGTGCACACACCCATAACTCCATAAAGACACGGCTTGATAAGTCTGGTGTGGAGGAACTCCAGTGGCCTGCACAGAGCCCTCAATTCAACCACACTGAAGGGCTCTGGGATGAACTGGAACAGCGATTGTGAGCCAGGCCTTTTCATACAACATCAGTGCCTGACCTCACAAATGCTCTTTTGACTGAAGGGCCACAAATTCCCACAGACGCATGCCAAAATCTTGCGGAAAGCCTTCCCAGAAGACTGGAGGCTGTTATTACTGCAAAGAGGAGGCCAATTCCGTACTAACGTTCATCATGGGTTTGGAATAGGATGTCCAAAAGGTCATATAGGTGAGGCGGTCAGATGTCCACATAACTTTGGCTATAGAGTGTATATGATACAGTCGTACACAAAAGGTTCTGCATTCACATAATGAGAATAATGTTATTTAGTTATCGAACATAATAAATACATTCTGATGAAGCTTATTTTATCCACTCATACAGCTACAACTAAAAACAATGCTTTGAACTGGGTTCAATTCGAGCAAATAAGACAAACGTGATTACTTGTGATTTACTACACAAAATGATGCAATTAATCATAACGGACTATTTTATTCTTTCATTTGACAGCCATAGTAATTATAATGCATTTAATTATAACTGATTCTTTTAGTATTTCACAGCCCTAGTTATTATATAATATACAACAGAGAGAGTTACATAGACTTTTTCTGTCTCAATGAAATTTCAATGAAAGATCCTGACAAAAACAAAAGTTACTTCTGCAAAGCAAAACTGAACACACAACAATAAATCTGCACTTTCAACAGAACTTTTCTTGAATATTTTCTTGCCTCAATGAGTTACAGGAGAGAAATAGTTCATGTACAATTACTCCATGCTTTTGTTGCAAGTCATATACCTGCAGTAGTTTCTCTATGCGGCTGAGAAGTGAGGGGATGAGCTGAGCCTGCAGGTTCCCCAGCTCTACAGCCCACGCAGCAAAGGCAGGAATGAACACTTGATGTGTCGCAGCGACAACTCTTTCCGACAGATCCCCCAAAGAGAGCAGCATCAGCTCAAAACCCTGCAAAGGTTTGAAAACCACACATTTAGAAACGAAGTACAGCCATTAAACAGAGCAGTGCTTCTTAATTGGACTTTCCACATGATCCAGGACAACAGCTGCCCTTTATATTGTGTGAATATCTCATGATGACTGAACCAAAAGAAATGGTCCAAAATTTCCTGCAATAAACCTCTTTATATTAGCATACATTAAATGGGAATTACACCGATGCTTCAAAATTTCTGCACAATTAAACTGTAAAGACCCAACAGTCATTAAGAGTGGTTTGATGAGAAATGCTCCATTCTAGAGAAACTTACTGAGTCAGAATGGTTAACAGTGGTGGTGATAGGAACCAGATGTCTGAAGAGTGGAATGCCTCTGAAAGCTCCTTAATAGAAAGTTATTACATGAAATGGTTATGTATACACTTCTTAATGTCTGGGACATTGTTTTACTGTAGTTTTGAGAAGGTTTTGCCTAAAACATATAACATACTCTCACGTTATGAGGCAAAATAGTGGCCAAAGACAATTTATTTTTTTCAGATTTAGCATTATTTTGCCAATATCAGCATTACAAAAATGTTACAAAAGCTCAGAAGAGACGTGTAGGTCCACTGGTGGTTTTGGTATTGGTGAGCATTGTAAACGTAAACAGTAAAATTGCTATTTTTGTGTTGCAGACATTGCAACCCCTGGTTCCTATCAGCACCACAGTAAAGAAGTCAGCAAGTTTCTCTACTGTGAACCATTTCATGTAAACACTGAATGACTGTTTATATTTCAGCAATTATATTATGTAGAAATTTTGGAAAATCAGTGGATTCCTAATTTAAAGCAAAGAATGTTTTTTTCCTTCTTGTATAAAATTATTATTTCAGACATACAAAGCTTTGTCACGACAGCAACAGTTTGCCCTTTACCAATTAGTTATGACTCAACTTTCTAATGTTTCCAATTATCTTAGAGGACTCCATATTTCTGGTTTGGTGATACTCCACCATACAAAACACACTGCGGTTTCTGGCCTAAGAAGAACAAATTTTCATACAGTTGGCTTCATATTTTCATTCGGAGACCAAGCTAATGAAAACTACCTAACTACAAGTGCATGTTTTTAATTAGGCAAATTTCTGACTGTGTGCTACTGTTTAGTGTTAGACTATCAAAGACAGGTCTCAACAACAAACTGCGAGTGGGAACGACAAGTGCTTTCAAAATAAAGGCGCATGGACAAAGGTTAGGCAAAGTTGTACAAACAAAGGTATACTTTTGAAAGAGACTAACAAAGCTAGAATAAATTATTCTACTTAGTAGTATCTCCTGTTGATTATATAATAGATAATTAAATTCATTAATAAACCTCATAGTTTTGGACATTAAATCTCTTTTCAGGAGATCACAAAGCCAAAAATAAGGACACACAAGAGCTAGGTTTGCATTTAGATATTTTTATGTACATAAAATAAAAAAAGAGCTGATAAAACAGAAACTATTGAAACTAAAATTGTCAAATTTCACATAACAGTTTGCTTGTGGTCGATATTTTTTTTTGTTTAAAATAAATAAGAGAAGATAACTTTTATTTGCGTTATTTGACACTGCTCATGTTTGTTTTTCCAGCCGGCAGCAACAAAACATAACAGAAGGCACCCGGTAGCAGTAGACTAATAAGTAAAATTTAAGTGTAGCTTCATCGTATAAATAAAAAAACATCACAGTGATCAAAGACGGTAATAGAAACCACTATAGCGCAATTATGAAAGTGTTAAAAGTTTTGTTCTCTTGCACAGAGATAGCCTAATTTTATTCATTCTTTTGCGACATTTCACTTTTTCATTACAGCTAGATGGAAGGCACACACCTGGGAGTATTTGTCTGGATCATCGATGTATCCCATGATGATGCCCAGGCTTTTGACCACAGCCTCTCGCACCATGTCGGCCTTATCCTCCGCCAGCATCTGCTGCAGCATGGATAGCACCAGAGAGCTGCGGATCTCCTTCTGCCAGCGTCAAAACACAAACACGTTGTATTGAAGGACTGGAAAAATTATGCTATATGCGAACAAGTTAAAGTATATTATAATCTGAGCAATGCAGCAGGCAGCATGCTTTTAAAGGAGTGCTAACAAGTTATATCTTGCTATATTCAGTGCATTACCACAGTATGGTGTGGCTACAGACCAAAGCCTTAGCTTGAGCAGAGGTTAACCAGCTAGCTAACGTAGCTAGCTAGCTAAAGTGTTAACTAACGTTAAAGTTAGGTGAAGGTCTGTTAGCAAAGCGAAACTGTTTGAGAATCTATTCTGTATATAATCACAAATTACATCAATTTGCATAAATTGGCATGCTTTAGCTGGCTAACTAGCTAACATAGTTGAAGAGATGGCTAACCCTAACCTCAATCTTTTTATTATTATTATTATTATTATTATTATTATTCATTTTTTTTTTAATTTTCACGATTTGCACCAAGACGATTGTGGAATTAGATAACAATAATCCAAAATATAAGCTTTTATTTTAAAAGAGCAATTCATCTTAGCTATGTGGCTGTGTGACTGTGAAATTAGCCAAGCCTAGTCTTACAACCCTTTTATATTAAAGAAGATGTAACCAGCTAATGTGGTTGTGGAGGTAGCTAACCCTAACCGTAACCTTAATCTATTCATTTTTTAGGAGCGATTAATAATAGATAACATAACTACAAAATAGCTAACCCTAAACTTAACTCTTTTATATTGAAAAAGTTGTTTACACTGGCTAATGTGGTTCTGTAAATTGCTAACCCCAACCCCTAATGGTAACGTTAACTCTAATTTAAAAAATATACATATATTTAGACTAGCTTACATGGCAGGGGAAGCTAGCCCTAACCTAAGGCCTGCTGTATACTTCAAACACAGTTGAAATTTCAAAGCAAAACCATGCCATTTGGCCAAAACGACATGGTGGTTTGTGCTCACATGGTGCAGTATATTTACTGCGTGCTGGCAGTACTTTGATTTCCTTTACTTCAAATTCCACTATTTTGTTGTTTGAAGCAGACTGCCAGCTTAACCTTAACCCTTTTGGCTCAGCCTGGTGCTCTAAACTGTCATTTTGCTGGGTTACAAATAGACACTACAGTTCAGACTTTCCATCATATCTCTTTACAGCGTACAATGTGTCATGACGTGACTTTGCAAGTTAGACGCTACTGTGAGATGAATGAGTGAGTCTTACAGGCAGGTAGGGGGCCAGCGCTCCACATGACTCCGCCACCAGCAGCCTCCTCTCAGGGTACTTGTGGTTTATCTGGACGTACACACACATATAACCCACAAAGACAAAGACACAACATGGCACAGTCAGTCCATGTCCTGACCACAAGATTGCTTTCCCCCGTTGTGTTTACCAGCCTCCTTCTTTTTGCTTTATGAAACAGCTCCTTCCATTGCAAAAGCCAGTGACGGTACTTAAAATTAGCGTTTTTCTCCCCATTGTGGTGTCGCTAAGATAAACAGGTGTATAAACACAATGAAATTATTCTACATGACCGTTTACGGCTAAGAACAAACTCATGGGAGCAAGCTGGAGGGCGTTGGTTTGGTTATCGTTGAGGCTTTGATGGTAAAATGGGAAGTTACACATCTGTAATGAGTGTACTTTGTCTACGTCTGTATGTGTGTGTACTTGGTTTTCCGCTTTTATGAGAATCACATGTGAGGGAGGAAAAAAATACGACCTGTGAGGTCTGTTTTTCTGGTCTAGATTTGGGAATATACTTTATGAAGATATGCCTTTTTTTTGTAAAATTATAAAATAGCAACACATTTTTTTGTGTCTTTAGCCATGGCTATGGTTAAGATCATGGGTAAATGTATAAGACAGGACCGGGTGATGATCAGATTGAGGTCTGGGGTGAGGATCAAGTCTAGCAGTAAAACTAGGCAACAGAAGGATGTAGAGCTGTCTGTATGTAATTAAATAGGACACACTGGATTTGAAATGCAAATGTTACATAGAAGACCTGCTTTGTTTTTTTGTTTTTTTTCCTGCATATGTTCCTCATTTCATGACTCTGGTCCAGGTTCATCTCAGTCTCACCATCCTCAAAACTGCTTTTTAGCAAACTAACCTGCCCTTTCTGTTTTAGAGGTTCTTGAGGTTTACCACTGCGTTCCTCTCTTTTGGATAACCTTTGATACGTGTATGGCTACATCCTGCATAGTGTTCTTGATGTGTATAACAGTTTTTCTTCATGACTGAAAGTATTCTTCACTTATCCACTACTGTGGTCCTCTGTGGTCCGACTTTTCAGCCTGGCGATGGCCTGCTTTACTGGCACCAACATCTCTTTGGTCCTCATATTGAGAAACAACAGCAACAAACTCCAGATGTCAACTCTAGGCCTTGTGCATGAACTAATAATGCAGTGTTGCACAGCTCACTAAACAAAAAAATAACAACTGAGCAGCCAATTATGCTATTGACCGTTTGCAAAACGCTGAAAATTCCCACCTCTATCAGTTATTGTTGATGCTTGTTTTAACTATTAGCTACCTGGTAGCATCTGTAGTTATCAGACTGAAAGGTTCAGTAGCACAAAGGAACATTTAGAAGCACAGAAGCGTACATTTCAAACATGTTTAAAAACAAACTGGCTTAACAAGATGCTCACTGCAGACATGCATACTTGAGAACTGATAATACAAATACAGGACAATTTAAAGTAGAAAAGGATCCTGTTTACATTCATCAATCCAGGGAAACTGATTAGCCTACAGACGTTAAGGCGGCAGGTTTTCCAATCTAATAAAGAAGGAGGGTTTTGTGATGGATGCTGCCCCTTCAGATGAGGTAATGCTATATAAGCTAAAACTGGAGCTAGTCAGTTCTGAGTAGGATTCCTCCTTTACACAAAGTGTTAAACAATACAAAGAATGGCATGGTTATGAATGCATGAATATTTGATGTTTCATGATATGAGCAAGCTAACTTCTGCAATGTTGTTCATCATTAGACATCATATTAAAATGACTTCTATGAATACCGAAAACGCAGATAAAGATTAGCTTACCTTTGAGCCCGTATAGGTCTGTCTGCAAAAACGCATTATAGACCATTTTCAAGAATTTTCCCTCTTCTATGATATGTTGTTGAGAGAGAGCTTTACCCATACACACACACACACACACACAC
>JAILXH010212932.1:0-14307 GCA_023558415.1 Piaractus mesopotamicus
AAAAAAAAAAGTAGGAAAGATTTTTATCTAATGCTCCAAAAAGCACATTTAAATAAGATTTACGTTCTTAAGACTTTTGTTTATCTGGTCCCTGACACGTTTTGTGTTCTTGGAATGACACTTTTACTCACACCTGAGTCATTATTTCAGAGAAATAACAGTACGTTTTGGGGTTTGGCTTCTTTACTCATCTCTGAGATGTAGATATGAATGAAGGAATGAAATGAGGAAAGAGATTCAACGAGTGCTGCGTTGGCCAACAGAGGCCTGAACACTAACCGATAGATGTCGCCAGCGAGCAGCCTCTTCTTCCACTCGAACCAGGAGATTTTGTTCAAACAGCTTTACTGACTTTTCAGAGCTGAAAATAACAAGGGAAGTTCATGAATTAAGAAAGCTGAGGTAAAACACCTTCATCTCCGCTGTCCTCAGTTGTTTTTTGGCTCCTCTGCAATCGACGATAAGCACACATTGCTGTTTGACCGTTAGCGTCGCCCAGTCAACCGACCAATCACCAACAAGCTTCTGTGGTCCGTTTTTCCGTTTTTTTTCCTTCATTTTTTCCTCTGACTTTTTTAAAATTGATTTTTAATTCTTGTATTAATTTTTTTTTAGATAAATTAAATCATTCAGAACAATTACTGATTGCAGTACTACAATTAGTAAATGGTAAATTAATTAACAGGCAAAGACAATGAAAATAATAAAAAAAAAAAGAAAAAATGTGTAAATAAACAAAATATAAAATTAAACAATGTAAATTTTTTTTGATAAATAATAGAAAAAATCACAACGACAACAATCGTCACATCTATCATTATACTGAGAATAAAATACAAAGTCCTTAAAAATAAATTAAAAATCTTCAAATATTTGAGTTATGTAAGGCATCTTATTTTTAATTATTTTAAGAGATGTAAATAAATGCTCCCGTTTAAAAAAAAACAAAAAACAAACAAACAAACAAACAAAAAAAAAAACAGATCATTTTGGGATAGATGTCAGGCTGTTTTGTACCGACTTGGAGGTTTTCTCTGGATCGCTGAGTTCCCATAACGAAAAAAAGCCTTGTGTTCTTTTGAGCAAAACCGTTAATTATTATAAATTATTTTTTCCAACAATAATTGCACTGAAATTATAGTTTTAAAAGGTTGATTTCGTAAGGTTTTTTGGTCGTTTGTGACTGTGTGCATGTTTATTTTTGCGAAATATAATATTTTAAAAATTGGAATAAAATTGGAGGCTCCGGCGACGGTGCGTGTGCGTGCGTGATGACGCATGGCTGTGGTGGGCGGGGTTTGAGGCGGTGAAACAACGGTAGCTTGCCATTGGCTGCAGCCTGCTGGTCGTAGTCTGGGAAAATAAAGGGAGAGGAGGATGCAGCATCCCTCCATCAGCGGCCGAGCGGACAGGGCGATGCTGAGCAGGAGGAGTGTGTGTGTGTGGTGATGCTGAGTAGGAGGAGTGTGTGTTCGGGGTGTGTGTGAGTGCCGTGCCGGAACATGGGAGCGCGCGCTTGAGCGGATTTGCGTTTGGAGCATGATTCACCGCCAGGTGATACTGACCCAGGTAAGCGTGCGCGTGCGCGTGTTGTGTCGGCTCGCTCGCTCACGTTTTGCTCGAATGCAGCAGATTCGATTCGGTGGTCGTTTGGCGTGTGTGTGCGCGTGTGTGTGAACGAGCATCTCTGCAGGGAGAGAGGCCTCGATGATTGTCCTTTTGTGTAGGCGCGCGCGCGCGTGTCTCTCTGTGTGTGTGTGTGTGTGTGTGTGTGTGTGGGATGGGGGATGCGCGTGTGGTTGTGTGTCTGTGGAGGGGGGGGTCACTATGTAGAACCTACTGGATTGTATTCTATATAATGATTTTATCTCATAAGCAATATGTGTTTACAGCAATTTATGATTTTTATGAATCTAAACATCTCAACACTGTAAAGCGCGCCCTTAAAAAGGTTCTTAGTAAAGGCAGCTGTTATGTACATCATATATAGATGACAAATCAAAGAACTTAAGTCAAATCAAAGGCTTATTACTCAGTAAATAAACTTAAGACTTGTTTAGACAGTGTGGCCCACATACAGGCCCCTGCAGTTTAAAAGGGTTAAAGTACACACTTAAAAAAGATGGTTCTTCAAGGGTTAGGAAAGGCAGTGGTTCTATTTAGAACCACGAGTTGTAAATAGAACAGTTTGCATGCTTAAATGGTTCTTTGCATGGTGTAATGGTTCTTCAGATTGTTGGAGAATGTGTTGTATATGGTTCTATAGAGAATGTATGGTCCCTTAGGGAATTTTTTAGTAAAGACAATGGTTTTATTTAGAACCATGAGTTCTATATAGAACCATTTGCATGCTTAAATGGTTCTTTGCATGGTGTAATGGTTCTTCAGATTGATGTAGATTGTGGTGTACATGGTTTTGTATAGAACCTTTTTGAAAATGGTTCTAGATAGCACCTATATATGCTATACAGAACCATAAGCAACACTTTCTCCATCCATCTGAAAGATGATTTCACCATGCAAAGCACCATTTAAGCATGCAGATGGTTCTATTTAGAACTTGTGGTTTAGAACCATCTTTTTTTAAGTGTGTGCCTTCTATGTAGCACCCCTTTTGTTATTGCGACTTACTAAGCCATGGTTAGAACCTTTTTCTGGTACTATATAGAACTTTTTTGGTAACAGCGTAGGATTACTGTGAGCTGTAATTTGAGGCAACATCCAACTATATGGTCATCAGTATCACTATTTTATATCATATTAGGTTAATGCAGACTGTAAAGTCAGTATTACACACAAAAATATAATAACACACTAATAAGACATTTATTACTAAACAATCTAAAAACATACATGTCATGCTTTATGGAGTCAGTATTGATAAAATGAGTAGCTGTACAGAAGATCATGTACTGAATGACTTAATTTGAAGGCGTACATAATTTTTACATGAATAGCATTGCATCAACACAGTGATGTCATCCAGCTTACTTTTAGGTAATAAAAGTGTTGAGATCATATAGTTGGTTCATGTGGAGATGATGTACACATTTAGATCACGTCAGTGTGCATCACCTTTTCAGTGTCTGAGGCCTGTGAGCTGGAATGTCATCCTCATTCTGGTCCATCCTGAGCTGTTGTTGTGGTCATCTCCTCATTCTCACTCTTTTATGCTACACAAAAGTTGTGAGCTAAACAGTGGCAGCTCAGTACCACTAGTGACGGTCCAATCAATGATGTCACGTTTATTAAAAGGGATTTTTTAAAATCTCTGCATAATTCAGTTGTTCAGATGTAATCATGGTTATTCGGAGTGGTTTGATGTGAAACGGTTTGTTGTAGAGAAACTTGCTGAGTCAGAATTGTTCACAGTGGTGATAGGAACCAGACGTCTGCAGAGTTTAATGCCTCTAAATACGCTTCCTGATGTCTAAAACATTTTTACTGTAATCATGACATTATGGCCTAAAATATGATTTTCAAAACATGTTAGTGGTGGAGAGGTACATGCAGAGTGTTGCAAGGAAAAAATAGAAAAATATTTTTACAAATATACTACTATTTTACTATTATTAACATTACATATATAAACTCAGAGGACAGGTTCACTGGTTTTGGATAGTACATAAAAAGGCTATATTTGTGTTGTAGACATCTGGTTCCTATCACCACCGCTGTAAAGAAATCTGAGTGGGTAAGCTTCTCTATAATGAACCATTTCACATCAGACCATTTTGTTTACATCTCAACAATTGAATTATGCAATGATGCAATCTAATATATCTTACACATGTAATGACGTTTATATCAAGTCAGTTGAGTGCATTTGTTCAGTATGTTCATTTGTTTAATTGGTCAGTTTCATAGGACTTACCTACTACAGTCTCTGTCAAACTATCAAAATATCAAAAAAGTCCAACAAAGAGTGCAAAAGAATTAGTGTAAGAAAGCCGGTGTGTAGACGACTGGATGTATTAATGTAACTTGACTGTACGTCAGTGGGATGAGATTTTTTTTTCCCAAGCAATTTTGTGTTTTCAATCTGTGTAAACGATAAAAATCCCCCAAATAATAAATTTACAAGTTTTCAGTATGACAGCAAACATATTTATGTATATATTATTATTATTTTATGTACGGTAACATTAAAACGGACTAACACTAGGCCATTTGCCCCCACTGTGACATTTATAAATAAATGCTAAACATACACTAGCCACGTTTGCATGCAGCCTAATAATCCGTTAATAATATGACTAATAGCTCAATCAGAATAGAATACGTCCATGTTTACACCTCAATTGGACAAGACCAATCCGATTGAGGCCAATTTCTATTCGATTGAACAAGGTGGGTAATCCTGTAAATAATCCATTAAATAGAAGAATAATAGCCATGTAATTGGGCGTCCAGCTTATGTGTCTCAGAACACGACGTCTTCCTCTCATTCTTCTTTAATAAGTACATGTGAAGCACGTTTTCCTGAGTCTGACATCGTTTTAAACTAATTAAAGTAAAGCACTGCTCACTGCTGCTCGTCTCACTCTGACTGGACTCACGTGATGCTGGTTGTCATGGTAACTTCTACACTAAGCAGTACTCGACGCATGTGCATAATTTTGGATCGGATTTCTTGTAGTGAGCATGTAAACGGAGATTTTCCACCAGATTGTTGAGTAGAGTGAGCATATAAACGTCCATGATCTTAATATAGTCTTAAGCTATAATCGGAATGTATTCACTCGGATTGGCAAAAGTCTTTGCATGTAAACACAGCCACTGTTATCAGACCTGTTAAATTTTGAAGCGACGTGATTATCATCACAATATATCATTGTATTATCATAAAAAAACAGTAACTGTCTCATCTCTATTGCTGATCTTTGGAGAATGGAGTGAACGGGGGCGGTTCAAGTCTAAAATGCTGTGGACGTGTAGCAGGCTTAGTGTGGATTAGCATTGATTGTGCCGTGACCCTTCCTGTAAGAAAGGGACTGTGTGGGCCCTTCGGACGCGCTGCGTATTGATCTGCTCTAAAATCAGCTCTGAGGGAGCGCGAGGCTTTGGGGAAGAAACAGAGGCATTTTTCTCTGGCAGGCCAGTGTACTTCCTGCCAAAAGAGCATTCGCACCACGGCTCGGAATAGTGATCAATAGGACTACTTTTGGGTGTTACATGCTGTACGTTTAAATTCCCACAGCAGCCTGGACCACCCAGATACGTCAGCAGGGGTGGCCAGATTGATTAAATGAATAGAATAAAGGCAGACAGGTTCAAGTAATTTATAAGAGGTCGGATGTTGGCTCTTATTCCGCTGCTCGTTGCCAGAGACAAGTCATGGTTGTCCATATTCAGGATTGTTAAAAATAAAGAATTGGTTATTAGTAAGGGAAAGCAGTTTGAATACAATATTAAACAACTGAAAAACTGTTAGAAATTGAACACTGTACCACCAACACGTCCCTCTCTGTCAATTATCTAAAATGCACACTTAGAAAAAAGGTTTTATGTAGCAGTATTTCTCAACCACTGGCCTGCAGACCACAAGTAGGCCGTGAAGCACCCTTTTTGGTCCTTGGGCCAACACTGAGGGGGTCCAGTGGTCCGTAGAGGGCCAGCGATGTTATAAAAATCTGTGAAACAAATATTTGACTTAACAGTAAAAAAGTATTATGATACAGAAATTGTGTTGTAGTTACATAATAATAAAAAAAAAACATAAAAATGGTATCAGATCTTGACCTCAGATTCAAAAACCATATCAAACCTGAAAATATATCTTTTCGTTACGTTCATATTGTTTATCCAAGTGTATGTCCTCTCTCTGTCTCTCTGTGTCCCTTTCTTCGTCTCCTTTTTCATTCAGTTTAGTTTCAAGCAGTTTCTCAGTTTGAAAGGTTCAGAGCTCTGTTGGAGGGCTATATAACGCCAGATTGCTCTCACAGTGTCCTGTTGTTTAGCAAAGAAATATCACAAACTCTCTCAGACCCCGTACTGTAAACAGTGTATGGTGTAAGCTTGGACCATATTGTACATTTTTGTAAATTTTTGTGAGTTCTACTGCATTTTTTTTGTATATTTTTAGACAGATATTATATTTCTCTGTAATGCTAATCCAGGTGGATTTAGTCCCAGTTTGTACAGTTGATAAATTGGCTCACAACTTCCATATCGGTGCATAATTACTAATTATCATATGGGCTTCTGATGTTTCTTAAAAATGATATAACTATATTTCGTGAAGGCAGCGTGTGGTATTATGAACGTGCAGTGGTTCTCCATTTGGTTAGAAATCGAATTATTGGAAAACAGGCAACCCTTGACACACTTGTTCTGAACAAGCTTGTCCATTTTACTCCACACAGGAGAGCAGATCTCATGTGTTCATTTGGAAGACTGAAAATCTACATTATAATCTTTCCAAATAATGTTCAAAGTATGCATGTAGGTAATTAGAGAATGTTCTGTTTTATAATTAACTGCATTTTTGAACAAACTGTAGAATGATTGTACAAAAGGAATGGTTAAAATGGTTAAATAAAGGCAAAGAAATTAAAAAAAAAACTCTTTGCATTTAAAGGAGAATAATAATATGCGGAATATCAGCAGTTAGTTCTATTATCGCAACGTTCAGAAATATCAGTCAAAGCTAGACATCTGTCCGATGCCGATATTTATTTTTAAACACATGTCTGCCAGTACCGAAATGATTCCGATATCATCGTACATCCCTACTTCATGCACCTGCAGTCATTTATACTGAATAATGGAGCCAGACATCTCAGCAGCCTGTGATGCTGATTTCTGTTTCTAGGCCTTCTGTGGAAACAAACTGAAATCACTTGAATAGTCACTTTTGTTGCTGGCAGCAGGAGTAGAGATAAAAGATGTTAAGACAGATTAAGAAGTGCTGGCTCACTGCCCTGAACCTTTCCTTTCACTCTTTTGCTAAATCTACAAAAGTGATCATACAGTACTGTGCCATATATGCACACAGTGATGTAATAGGGCTGACACTGCCAGATATGACACATTAAATCAGTAAAATGATCCAATACCCAGTACTGGTATCAAATTGATCAGGTATTGAACAAATAGAGTTGGTGATATGATGATGTTTATTATGATGATGTGCATAACATTACCTCACACTATGCTTCTCATCGGTATTAAAGAACACTCACCAACTTCATGGCTCATTACATAGAGAGCATAATTAGTCATTTTCACCTGGTTGTAGTGTTGTGCAGTACGCAAAACGTTACATAAAAATCACTGTACTCAGTTTTTGATAGTATTTTTTAAATGCAGCTCTGCTGGTTTATTTTTGTCTATTTTAATTTATCAAACCTTAGAAACATTAAATGTTATGATGCAAACTGTCTGTCATAAAAAGCCATTTTAGTAGTGTCATGATGTTATTTTGGCAATAAAATTTGTATTATTTTGCCATCTCTGTGCAGAAATAGTATTATTAAATAAGTGTTATTCTACAATTAAAGTCATTTACATTTCATTTGCATTGTAAGAGATCCTTTTTTTTTTTTTTATAATTGCTAGCGATATTAATTGATTCTCCAGTTTTCAGTATCGATGTCAGAAAAAAAAGTATTGTGTCTTCTCTAGTAAAACTGATATATCAGTGCAACTTCAAACGTGCTAGAGCTTATCAAGTATAGAAGGTTGCTCAGTCATACGATACGATAAAACACATGAAATTGAAAAGGCACTGGCTTCATAATTTAACAGTTTGCACAACGCAAAACTGACCAGCGCCGCAGTTTGGAATAAACTCTGATTTCTGAACCTAGGACCGCCAACTGACCCGGTCTATGAAACAGTGAAGATGTTTGATAGCAACTCAAATACCTGAATACCTAAGAATAGCTGTGTATGTGTTGAGCTGTGGGCTACTGTGTGTTTTGTAGGTCAGAGAAAAGAGCCGAGCCTTTCTGAGCAGTCTGTCCACACACACACACACACACACACACTTTAAATATGCATGGAGTCATGAGTCACACTCTCATGCTGGGGATGAAGAGATGGTGATGAGAACAGAACGCTGCTCATTTTGGCTGAAATAAAGACGGCCAGAGTGGGCAAAGGAGGAGGAGGAGGAGGAGATAGAGCAATAGAGAGAGAGAGAGGATTAGGTGACCTGAGGTACGTCAGCCAAAGCGCGTTTATTGGCGATTAGTTTCTAGAGCTGTCCGTCTCCAGGGTGGGGCAGATGGGATATGAGATGAAATATATAATAAATACAGTTGTTTACGGTTTCCTTGTTTTAAAATGGTGCTGTGGGGACGTGCATAAGACCAGCTAGCAGTGGGTGGTATACAGGTTCATCCAAATTCTCCGAATTCCGGCAGTGTCTGATGGCGGTGGCGCAAGTGTGTGGGACGCATGTATAAGACAAATGACTTTAGAAGTTTCGTAAAGCTAAAGCTGGCTTCTATTTGAATTTCCAATTTCACCTTAAAGGATGCAGCAGGTGTCTGAACAGGTGCCAGATTGCCACTGCTGCTTGATTTAAGGTGGAACGGAAAATTTGAACAAAAAGCTGCCATATAACAGGCCAACTTGTAGAAATTCAGACGGGAAACATGTTTCACTATTTTTGCCAGGCCTGTGGGGCTAGTGTTAGAAAGCAGTATAGGCATAGGTTTATTTAAGTTTCTACTCTTTTGCACAATAAAAATATGTCAGATTTGCTTTGGTTGTTAAAGTGGTTCTGGTTAAAAGTCAAGGGGCATTCCAGAATAATAAGCTACTATTAACCAACAAAAACTCATATGCTTAAGCATCTAAAATGGTTTTATTAAAAAATATATATACATACCGTGATATACAGTGGAGCCATCAGAATTGTTAATTTTATCGTGATATAAATCTTTGGCCATACTGCCCAGTAGTAGGGCCAATATGAGGTATTATTGCAAGGTTGCTATTAGCTGCAGTACTGTGGAAAAGTCTTAGGCAGAGAAAATTGTTTAAAGCTATTCATCTGGGTGGCAAGCATGCTTTTGCTTGTAAAAAACTACAGACAAGTGACAAATTAAGTTTCTTTGTAGTGACCCAAGTGGCCCCCCAAGTGGACCCAAACTATGCCAGCAAACATAGCATAGCCACCACTGTAGGGGTCAAGCATTCAGGCCTGTGCTGTTCTTTTGGTGTATGCCACACATACACTTGCTCACTTGTGGAGAATATGGTAAAGAATGACGCATCAGACCGTATCACTGTAGACCAGTGCTGATGGGTTTTTACACCACAGAGCTTTCAAATGTGCTTTTGTTTTTATGCACTGCAGCCAATATGTATATGTATAATATCCAAACCCAATTCCAAAAAAAGGTACAGTAGGTAAAATGCAAATAGCAACAGAAAGCAGTCATTTAGAAATCTACTTTGACCTTTATTTAAACAAAAACAGCACAATGAGACAAGATATGTTTTACCTTCTTAACTTTTTTTTGTAAATATACATTATTTCTGAAATGAATGCCTGCAACACGTTCCAAGGATTTTCAATGATTTTAGGTATTTCACTCTCTGCAGCGCTTAATATCATCAAAAGTTTCAGGCAGTCTAAATCTCTGTACGTAAAGCAAAAGGCAGAAAGCCACAAATAAATGCCTATGACCTTTGACCCCTCAGACGGCACTGCATTAAAAACAAGCATGCTTCTGTGGTGGATATCACCAAATGGGCTCGGAAATACTTTAAAAACTGTTTGTCTGTAACACAATCTGTTGCTGCATCCACAAATGCACATTAAGACTGTACTATTCACAATGGAAGTCTTATGTCAACAACGTCCAGAAACACTGCTGCCTCTGAAATTGCCTGATGCACAGTGGAGACCTGTATTGTGTTCTGATGAATCAAACTTTCAGATTATTTAAGTAAATAATGGACGCTGTGGTCTCTGGGCCAAAGGTGAAAAGGACCAGCCAGACTGTTACCAGTGTAAAGTTCAAAATCCAGTGTCTGTCATGGTATGGGGGGGTTATTAGTGGGTAACCTGCATGTCTGTGAAAGCACCATTGATGCTGAACACATTTTAGATGCTGTCTTTTTCAGGGATACCTGTGTTTATTTCAACGCGACTACACCAAGAAACGTTCTGCACGTGTTGCAACAGCTAGGCTGCATAATCAGAGAGATGATCAGACAGGTGCTAGATTGGCCTTCTTGCAGAACTGTCTTCCTTTGAAATTGTGTCTTATTAACCCGAACCATTTCTAAGTGCTGTTGAAAAGGAAAGGTGATGCAACACAGTGATAAACGCGCATCTGTCCCAACATTTTTGGAATGTGTTGCAGGCATCAAATTTTGAATGAATGTATATTTGAAAAAAAGCAGCAGGTCATAAGGTAAAACATCAAATATCATGGTTTTGTACCATTTTCAATGTGATATAGAAATGACTAATCACTGCTTTCTGTTTTTATTACCATTTCACATACTGTACCAACTTTTTTGGAATGTGGTTTGTAGTTGTGGACAGACTGTTCTTGCTGGTACAGTCTGGTCACATTCTGCATTAGCATTCTCAGTCGGCTGAGGAACAGCTGTTGTTCTGTTTTTCCTTACATATCGCACTAATGCACAAGCATCACAGTCACTGAATGTGTTCTCTCAACCACAATTTCCTGCCCTGTTTACTGATGTCTTTCCAATAAATCTAAATGCAGATGTGACTTTAGTCACTGTTCCTGTTGAATGAGCCAGTTGAACAGTCTTTGTGAGTGAAACTCCTGCTGTCTGTGCTCCAATAATGAACCCGCTTTCAAAGTCACTTGCCATCTTCTTGCCATCTTGATTCAAAGTCGAGGTCGTGTGGGCCGGTTTGGCATTTTTGTACATGCCAAAGAGCAGAGCAGGGTGGTAACTGTATCATGCAGTTCACCTGTCCGGAAGCACCTGCACACGTTATGTTTCTCCACTCATTCATTGAGGATAATCCAAAACCATCCACTACCGAACTTCCTTCAAGCCCACCTGAGAATACAGAAGTAGCCACAGCAGCCAGTGATATTTATTTTTTAAAAGAGTCCAGCGATGTGTTTACATTTTCAGAGTGATTCTGCAGTGACCATAAAAACATCATTTTTAACCAAAGTTCAAGGCAAGTGCAGTGCAAGAGGGAATCGCACAGTGGACGCTATAAAGGCAGCTTTTGAATGCAAAACCAATTGACCTTAGTATATTTCAGACACTTTGCTGAGCTGAGACAAGCATGTTGTAATATTGTCAAGCTTGCACTTTTTCTAGCAGCTACAGCAGTATTGGCTCAGTTGTTACTGACAGCCTGCCTCAGGTTTTCCGTTTCTGTCGAGTGTCCACAGAAATACTGAGTTCCAGGCTGGATTTGATGCTGGTTTCAAAGTCCAAACTTTAAGTCTTCTGAATCCTCTGAAATCCTCTGGCTTGTTGTGTTCATCAGAACAAAGCCAGAAGATTCAGGATGATGCATTTCATTGCAGTTTGGGTTCTTTATAGCAGCAACTTTTTTAACTTTAAGTAAGAGTTACAGTAAAACAGCTTATTAATTCCAGAGAAAACGTAAATCTTTACTGAAGTTCCAATGTTACGTGACTTATTGTATAGGAGGGACGTGTCCATGCTCATGCACTATCAACGTAGCCTACTTTTAAACTTTTACCTCTTTTAGTGACTAGCGATAAGCAATTGGCTTTTCTTCCAACACACAAAGGCATATTGACTGACTTAGAGTAAAAACACTTATTAAGTCCACAGAAAACATAGATCCTTACATGACCTCTGATATAGAAGGGGCGTGGCCATGCTCATGCAGTGCCAACATAGCCACGCCTCCACCAAATTAAACAGTGCAGAGGAACTCTGGGAGATTTGGAGAATCGTGCTTTATAGGCCTGGAATAAACAGTTCAGTATCTCTTGAACTGTCCTGCAAAATGTCGTGACAAAAAGTTGAGCAAGATTATTTGATAGTGTGACTGGTCCACTTTAAAAAGCTTTATTTGCGTCACATAATTCCATGTGAACAAGCAAACACTCGCTCAGAAAGTATTGCAGTGCATCCAAACAATAAGGGCAGCATGGAGCTTCTTTTCTACAGTGATAAAAATACAGTAGCACACTGAAAGCTCCAGTTCCACATACTGATCCATTTAACCATAACCAACATGCATGTGCACAAACTGTTCTGGGGTCAATTTTAATTATTTAAATGGGACAAACGCTCTGAATGGGTCACCAACAGTGAAGAATACTGCCATGTTTGTAAGCCTGATGATTATCTGCCGCATCTGTAGCACATGGCCAGTTACCACTGACATTTTAAATGTAAATTTCTCAGGTGGTCTAAGATTTTTTTAGCAGTACTCTGCCCACTATAGTCTTGTTTGTTTCCCGAGAGAGATGGCCAAAAGGACTAAATGGCCAGTTATGTAAGACATAGCTGAGATTCCTCCACACCCAACACGCACCTGTGGCACCGGCGGCCAGCAGGCATCCGGCCCTGCGCGCGTGTCCACGTTACGGATCCCTGCGACACAGCAAGACGTGAGTGGCTTCTCAGCCAGGCTTTACTCAGCCTGCTCTTGTGGGCTTAATGATCATAATTAATTTAGCAGAGGCTGAGGCGATCGCTAAGCACGCAGGAAAAGCTTCCATTAGGCCTGTCCACACAAACCCGCCCACTGGAGCGGTCAGTGGGTTTCAGCATGTCACAGCTTAATGTGTGAATCCTTTATTGGTAAACAGAACAGGGGTTTCAACAGTGCAATTGAGAAATTGCTCTGTTTCCTGACACCACTGGAACCAGTCAAAGCTTTCTGAGGTTGGGGTGGATTGTTTGTAGAACTGGCCTGATTGTGCGATTAAATTTGAAGCTTCAATTAAATATAATATCAGTTTGCTCAGCATTTAGTGTCTCCACCTGTTTCCTTTGTTACAGTTTCCATTCTTTTCAGGAGACTCTCTTTCAGCTTTTCAGAGAAATCTGCAGGGGATATTTTTCCACACCTCCAAAGTTTAGTCTTAGAAGTTGGTTGCATTTTTTGCTTCTCATGATGAAAATATCCCCAAAAACATTCAGTGATGTTGAGGTCTGGACTCTGGGGTGGTCACTCCGTTGTTCTGAGAGCACCAGCAGCTTCTTTGTTTAATTTGCGACTTGTCTTCTTGTCTTTTTTTTTTTTTGTCTTTTTCCTTTTCTCAGTAGGAGCTTCTCAACAGCTACACATCCTTTCAGACTCATATCGCTGAGTGGAAGGATCGACAGAAACACTTGTGGATTTTTTCAGATCTGAAGCAGGAGCGGAGCTTGATTTTCTCCTCTCTCTCAAAGATGAAAGCTTTAAGTATTGTTTATCTAATGTGGACAGTTTTGGGGGTCTGCCAGGTCTTGCATGGTTGTTGGGGCCCAATTTTCTCTGTATCTTGTATTATTTTTTGAACTTCAGTTATGGAAACTGTTTTTATGTTTTTACTCCTCTCTTTGTTATGCAAGTGGATTATCTTATCACTAATATCTCCTGAAAAACGCGTAATCTGTACTTAGTGGCTGTTTTGGCTTGAAATGAAATAAACCAAGGGTGGTCTCAGGCTTTTCCACTGACTTTTTTTTTTTTAGCTGTGAGCTGAAGTAGTTTGAACAGTTCTGTAGCTATTTACATGCATTCATTTAGCAGAAGCTCTTTTTCAGAGCGACTTACAAAACATGCAAACAGTGGAAGCCAAACTGATACCTGGTATCTGGAGATGGTGCAAGATTCCCTAATCTAAGAGACAGGAGCCCTACCCTAGCATGATCTAGTTAAATGAATAATGCACACATCTGTTTTTTGTCTTGATGCTGTGCAAAGGTCGAGTATGTATAATATTCAATATTACTCACATCTCTAACAAAGTGCTCTACAATTAGATTCTCTCCCACGCGCACTGTCATCTGATCCCAGTCTGAGTGTGACCCATGATATGCTGTACTGCAGGCCAGAGTGTGTGTTCAGTATCCTGCTGGTAGTGTTGCTGTGTCCAGTGCTCCACTGCCCCTGCAGTAACCTCCATCTCACCTCATCTTCAGCTTTCTCCTGGCTGCTAGCTGTGATGCGTCTTCTGCTGCCGTATCTCCGGCGTCCTGAAAGACAGAACGTATTGCTTTCATTTGCGGCTGGTGTATTTTTTCTCCACTTTGCACCACGTTTGTGTCCAATTGAGTGACCTCTTAAACTGTAAGGGCCTGTGTGGGGTCACACATGTGAGTTGCCAGTTTATTACATTCTCCTACCTTGTATCTACACTCACTGGCCCTTATTTA
>JAILXH010212959.1:0-16862 GCA_023558415.1 Piaractus mesopotamicus
TCTCTCTCTCTCTCTCTCTTCTTTTGCTCTCTCCTCTCTCTGTTTTCACTGTCTCTCTCTCCTCTCTCTGTTTTCTCTCTTCTGTTTCTCTGTCTTTTTCTCCCTCTCTTTCTCTCTCTCTGTTTTCTCCATCTCTTTTTCATTCCTTCTTTCTCTCAGACACGCCTTTCGCTCTCTTTCTATCACTTTTTTCTCTCTGTCTCTCATCTCTTTTGTCTCTCTATCATTTCTCTCATCTCTTTCCTTTTTACTTTCTCTCTGTCTCTCTGTCTCTGTCTCTGTCTCTCTTTTTACTCCAGCACAGCCCATTGACCTCAATGTTAGGTCTTTTTTTTTATTTCTCCCTCTCTCTGTCTCTGACAAGTCACTCACTTTCTATTTTATGCTCACATTTTATTTTATACTCCAGGCTAAAGAGATTTCTTCTTATTCTTAGTCACTGAATCCAGCTTCTCCGCTAACAGCAGCTTAGCCTCGCCTGTTTAGCCTCGCCCATCATACTGACGTTATAAGAAGTGTTTCAGCCTGCTTTTTGAGGCACAGCCAGTCAGAGCAGAGCTCATTTACATAAATCAGTAAAGGCAAAGTAACAACAGCCTGTTTAATTCTAAAAGACAGAGGCTGGAAAATGGAAAAATGAATTATGGCTGGTCTGGGTACATAAAATCACGTAAATGTTGTGAGTGGAGGAAAGAAAGAAATAGATATTTAAGAAATGTAATGTAAAGTGGCTCCCAGGCTGCTGAGTATATAACGGGCACAGTGAATACTTCTTGCACACTGAACACCTGCATGGATAACAAAAAGACCCAATTATAGACAGCCTGTAAACACTATTGTCATTGTCTTATTTTATTAAAAAATGAAAATAACGACAATAGCAACACTTTTTTTGAGACAGTCTCTACCGTTTGGTATGATTTATTTCCTGTAAGTTTCCCCACAGAGGACTCGCAGATCTAAATCACTGTTTTCAGGTACTATGATTATATTTTCTTACGACATCGCCCATGCTTTAATTTGCACCGTGTTGAACTGTATGTAGAATGCTGTTAATATTGTTTTTTTTGCATTTGCTAAAGTGAAATGTGTTCAGTAATGTGGTGTAGATTAGTGAGAGAGTGTGTGTGTGGGAGTTTTCCAGCTCTGCTGTAATTGGAGTGTGTTCACTAAGCACCTGATCCCTCAGTAAGTTATGCAAACAGCTTTTCTCCAAATCCATAATGCTGTCAGTAAGGCTCGGATTTGAGGGCGCTCTCCGACGCTCGTGCTCACGCTCAATAGAAGCCTAAACCAGCTGCAGAAATGTTGTCCAACCATTTAAAACATTATTTACACGCGGCAAGGGGCTTTGTGCCTCTTCAAGGAGTTCACAAGCGTTCAGCAGCTTTTTTACATTCACAGCCCACACGGAAACTTAACATAAAAACATAAAAATTCAAATTCCCCTTTAATTTCTCACTGCACATTTTTATGTGTGGGGATGCCTGTTTTAATGCAGACGATCATATTTTGTTTGTCATTTTGCAATAATGTAAAGGGACAATATCATGATAAACTGAATTTGCCTCGCTATTCTGAAATAAAGTGTGTTGATGTAATATGTAAACATTATTAAAGTTTAAAGCGTGCCATTCACTCCTCAAACCATGTAAGGACACTAAGCTGCAAAAACAGCCTGTTTTAAAATAATTTCAAACTGGTTTATTTACATATATTCACATATTCTGATTATACCAGTTTAGCCCCATCCATTCATTTACATATATCAATCTGAGATTAAGATTTAAAGATTTAAAGATTGGAAAATAAATGATGACCGTTTTTGCAGCATAAAACCACACTAACTTTATAAGTGGACCTCAGGGGAAAAAAATAAAATGCAAGAAAAGTGTAGGATATGGGCCCTTTAACATATTCAATAGAAATCTGGCATTTTTTGTTTGCAAAAAATAGCTAAATTTAAGGTTCACCTTAGAAATAATCCCAAATGTCACAGTTTAATCCCCTTGTTGTCATGTAAATAGTTTGAAAAAAAAATAGTTTCCCTTAAATCCTCTGGGAACCTAAAACTGTGTTTTTTTTTTGTTAATTAGATTAATCTTGCAGTTGTGGACACACAATATGTATACATAAGTACAATACAGTACTGTGAAAAAGTATTTTCTAGTTTTGCTAGTTTATCAAATTTAAGTGTTTCAGATCATCCAACTAATTTTAAAAGAAGACAGACAACATGAGTAAACACAAAATGCAGCTTTTAAATGATCATTCTATTTATTGAAGATAAAGGTTTATTCAAAACCTATATAATAACCAATACGAAAAAGTAATTGCACCCCTAAACGTAATAGCTGGTTGTGCCTCCCTTGGCAGTAACAACTGCAATCAAACATTTTCCATAACTTGCAGTGAGTCTTTCATATCGCTGTGAAGGATTTTTGGCCCAATCTCCTTTGTTGAATTGTTGTAATTTGGCTACATTGGAGGGTTTTGAAGCGTGAACTGCCTGGCTATGGTCTTGCCACAGCATCTCAATGGGATTCAAGTCAAGACTTTGACTTGGCCACTTTAGAACCTTAATTTTGTTTCTTTTGAGCCATTCAGTGGTAGACTTGATTGTGTGCTTCGGGTCATTGTCCTGCTGCATAACACAACTGCACTTCAGCTTTAGGTCACAAGCTGACAGGCGGACATTCTCCTTTAGGATTTTCTGATAGAAAGCAGAATTCATGGTTCCATCAATTGTGACAAATCATCCAGACCATCACACTGCCACCACCATGGTTGACTGTTGGTATGATGTTCTTATGGTGGAATGCGGTGTTAGCTTTACACAAGATGATATGGGAACCATGATTTCCGAAAAGTTGCACCTTTTACTCATCAGTCCACAGAATATTATCCTAAAAGTCTTGCGGGTCATCTAGATGTTTTTTTGGCAAGTGTGAGATGAGCCTTTGCATTCTGTTTGGTCAGCAGTGGTTTGCATCGTGCAACTCTCCCATTTTTGCCCAATGTCTTTCTTACTGTGGAATCGTGTACATTCACCTTAACTAAGACAAGTGAGGCCTTTCTTTAGATGTTTGTCTGGGTTCTTTTGTAACCTCCCGGGTGAGTCATTGATGCGCTCTAGGTGAAATTTTGGTAAGCCAGACACTCTTGGGCAGATTCACACAAGTTTCAAGTTTTCTCCATTTGTGCATAATGCCTTTCACTGTGGTTCGCTGGAGTCCCAGAGCCTTAGCAATGGCTTTGTAACCCTTTCCAGGCTGGTAGATTTCAATTACTTTGTTTGGCATCTGTATTTTAATCTCTTTAGAACGTGGCATCATGTCCTGCTTTTTGAGACCTTCAAGCCTGCTTTACATTGCCAGACAGGTTCAATTTAATTGATGTTTAGATTCAACAGGTCTGGCAGTAATCATGCCAGGGTGTGGTTAGTGAAATTGAACCCAGTAGTCAATTGAATTTGATTGACTGATTTAGTCGCTAAGGGGGCAACATAGGGCCAGGTAGGGCTAAACTTACTTGGGTTAACTTTGCCTAATATTAATAGCAGAAGATCTGAAATATTCAAGTGTGACAACCGTGCAAAAGTAGAAGAAATTGGGAAGGGGGCAAATATTTTTTCACAGCACTGTATATGCCCAGTAAATCCATTTAATAAATGATTGCTGACTACACAGCTTTAGCAAAAATATGCGTTTCACTACAATCACTTTCTGTTCGAGTCAGAGAACCTTGCTGCACAAAAGCTAACAACTAAGCGAAAGCTAACCTAGGTTGCATAACCACCTTGGATACCATGATAACAGCCTAGCATCACCTTAGCAACCATCTGGGATTCCTTAGCAATGGCTTAGCAACATCTTAGCAACCACCTGGGATAATGGATCAACACCTTAGCAACCACCTGGGATTCCATTGCAATGGCTTAGCAACATCTTAGCAGCCACCTGGGACAACATAGCAACACTTTAGCAAACACCTAGAATTTCACAGCAACGGCTTTGCAAAGCCAACTCAAAGTTTGTGAATTTCTTCTTTACTCTGTGTTCCCTTTAAAGGGCCTGTATGATAAAAAACTAAATACAGAATGGATATAAATTTGATGTAGTATTGCTAAAGTTTCAAAACATACCATTTGGTCCCAGTCCATATATGAAAATAAAGCTGTAAAAACAACCCTTTTTGAATTCATTGTATTTGTAATGTCAGAAAAACCAACACCTTTACATCTGTTAAGTCCTGTCCATTCATGACCAGAATAGAGCTTGTTTACATACATCAGTCATAAAGGCTTAGTCTGTTTAATTGTACCAGAAAACAAGGGAATGAAAAATGGTCACATAAAAATGAATTATGACTCTTTTTAAAACATTAAACAACACAAATGTTATAAGTGGAGCTCAGGAAAAAATAAAATAGAAGAAAAAAAACATATGTGCCCTTTAATTGCAGAGTAACAGAAAAATAGTTCGATAGAAGGCAGGTTGTCCCCAAACTTCTGACAGGCAGTGTAAGCTTACTTTAAAAAACGATGCTGTGGGCAGACACATATCAGACTGTTCAGCTCTTTAAAAAAAATGCAGTGGGCTCATTAAGTACGTTGTATCCTCAAGAGTGAAGTTTTCATTCAGAGGAATGAATTTTGGAGAAAGGTTCCAGCTGAATAGGCTGTAAGTGCAGAGCCAATTTTAGCAGAAGCACTTTTGAAAATCACTTTTTTTTGTCATAAAGGTGGAGCAGAATTGCTCTTATATAATAATGACAACATGCAATTCATGGGTCCATTCTAGAGAATGAAATGAGATGTTTTGCATATTATGAAATAGATTGTCCAGAATGGAAATAATTTGAAAGTATGGTTTGCAGAAATATAGACATATAGATCTGGAGATTTCCTTTAAGGAAGGTTATGTTTTTTTGTGGGGTCGTCCCATCTTTCTGTATTCCTCTGGCTGCGTATCTGACCGCACTGCTCTTATTGATAAACAGGTGATTGCAGTGAATTGCCCTCATTGTCTTTTAGTGTTTTCTTCCGTCGGCTTTCAGAGCCTTTCAGCTGCACTCGCACTTCCATTCTTCCTGATGCTGTTATGTCAGAATTGTCGAATCTGTCGCTTTTATTTGAATGCCTTCCAAATCAGTCACAAATGATACTCAATTAAAACGTCTCTCAGCGTGTGACTACAGTGTGTTCTGAAGCTGTGGGGCAACTGAAGCTAAAAAACAGCTTTCTATTGTTGAATGTTAGTGTGTACTGTAAACTAACATTTTATTTGATTTACAGTCAGCAGAACTTAAAATAATGAAAGCAGTCAATTACCTTAAAGGGGAATTCCACCAGTTTTTCAATATTTCTGCATAATTAAACGGTTAAGTCATTCAGAGTGGTTTGGTGGGAAATGCGTGAGTCAGAATAGTTCACAGTGGTGGTGATGGGAACCAGACGTCCACCTCTAAAAGCTCCCTCACAGAAATTAGATATTACAGAAAGAGATATTACATGAGATGGTTATGAATTCACTGCCTGATGTCTGAGACATTGTTTTACGATAGTTTTGAGAAGTTCTTAGATTAAAACACATATTTTTCACTCTATTCATGGTGGAGGAGCATGTGCAGGGCGTAGTGAGGCAAAATGGTTCCCAAAAAAAAATTATTTTCTTCAGATTTATCACTATTTTACCATCATCCACATTACATATAAAAACTCAAAGAAGAAAACACAGGAAGGTTCACTAGTGGTTTTGGATAGTCAATAAAATGACTATGTTTGTGTTGTAGACATCATGACCCCTGGTTCCTATCACCATCACTGTAAAAAAAAAAGCTCAGTCCAAAAGTTTCTCCAGAATGTATTTCACATGAGACCATTCAGAGTGACTTTGTCTACATTTGAACAATTTAATTATACACAAATTTAGAAAAATCAGTGGATATTTCAGTGGAAATATTTTTAAGTTCTTGAAAGTTTAATAATCTTTTGAACTCCAGATCAACTTGTACTTAATGCCCCTTTTAAATGGAAATTAAAGCTGTACTTTGTAAGATGTGGGGACCTCTCTGGGGGAAATGTGTAATTGCAGGCAAAGTGTGGAAGGACACTTTGTAAGGGGGCTCCCTTCCCAGAACGGATGAATTTGATGTTTTCGAGGACATTAAAAGAGAATTTAAAGAGAACTCAGTCAAAACTTGATGAAGCATGTGTCTTCGGAGGATGCAGGTGAATGATCTATTATTGTCATCATATCTTCATCGGTATAATCTTGTGGTCCAGTAAAACTCATAGCCCCTGACATTTAAATTATTATTTCACGCATTACAGGGTGAGTCACAGCAGCACACACACACACCATATTTTAGCCTGTTTTTATTCTCCTGACTCAGTAATGTTACTTCTTTCAGTTTTAACAAAGAAATCTTACAAAGCGCAGCTTTAAAATAAAGGCTTTTGCACAGTGCTATAGGTATAGTATTTATCAAATAAAGAAGCTGCTGGTGTTCTCAGAAGCACAGACTGACCACCCCAGAGTCCAGACCTCACTATCAATGAATGAACCAACTTCTAAGACTGAACTTTGGAGGTGTGGAAAAAAATCCTGAAAAGAATGATGGAAGCTGTAAGTACTGAAAACCCTGATATTATGTTTAGCTATTGAGGCTTCTGTGTTTCTTAAATATGTTTTCTGCTTTTTTTCCTGCCAGTGAATAATGAATTATTTGCCCTTATATGCCGTTTTATGGCCGATACTGATAAATTATATTTATTATATTGAGTAAGGTAAAAAAAATTCAATGGATTCTTTCTATAGCAACTGAACACACTGCAGTCACGCCCTGACAGACATTTTAACTTTCAATTTATGACTGAACTCAGAAGGTTCTCATGAAGAACTTTTATTTATCAGAGCAAAACTGATCTGGGTAGCATATAATTACAGCTTGCTTGCAGAATCAGAATATTTTTGAACACAGAAAATAATTCTCGACCTCAGAATGGAAAATCACACCTGAAAGAATGTGTATCATTAACTTAAGTTACCCAAATAAACACGACTTGCGACTCGCTCCTCTGTATTACAGTCTAAGACATTTAGTCTAAGGTGTTAAGGGTAGAGCATGTACAGCTGGTCCAAAAATAGCATGAACAGCCTCGTCCCAGTGCACCTCGTCAGCACTAACATCTAATCACAAACACAAGGGAAATGAGTGTCATAGCAGCGTTGAAACAAACAACATCATTATGTTTGAACTTATGGAGCGCACACTGCTGACTGTTCTGCATAAAGACGTCTTCAAAATTAAAATGTTCTCTGTTCTCAGACTAGTACTGATACTATTAATAAAACATTATTCAGTTGCCCTGCGATGGACTGGCGACCTGTCCAGGGTGTATCCTGCCTTCCGGCCCGATGACAGCTGGGATAGACTCCAGCACCCCCCGCGACCCAGAAGGAGAAGCGGCTTAAACGAAGTGTGTGTGTGTGTGTATTCAGGTGCACAATATTTTCCAAATGTATTGCTGTATCAGATGATGTTTCAGTTAACATTAGTAAACATTAGCGCACTAAAGTTAGCAATAATGAAGTTAATAAATTAGCATTGATAAATACTTGTATGGCTGGAAATAACTGCCTGGAGGCGTTGCAAAGATGGCCATCGAGTGGACAGAGTTTCCCATAAGGACTTTGGCTGTTCATTCTAGATCATGTAGTTCAACAAACAGTGTTCTTACCCGGGATATATTTAGCTTGTCTTCAGCTGTTTACCTAATATGTAGGCAATTTTTAACTGCAAAACATCAGTGAGATCACGCTGGTGTATTGTTTTCAGTTGTCAGTGATGCACAGTAAAGCTACTTTGAGTGCCTAAAGCTGCTCCTTGTGGGGAAAGTTGTTAACCATCTGTGTTGAGCATGTGAGTTATATGTTTTCTGAGGTATATACAGTTTTACTTAGAGAGAGAGAAATTGTCTGTTTTGCAAACACCCATGTTTTGTTCATTTAAACCACCTGTTGAAAGTTTAAATTTATCGCTGAATGAAGTTTAAATGCTAAGTTTAAAGTAGTGGTACAACAGGATTAAATTTATATCAAATAATCCAGGATTAAAACGGCAGTTTAAATGTAACCTTGACATAGTGGTGGCATCTCAAGCACATTCTTAAATTATGAAGTTAATAAGTTAGGATTAATAAAGTAAATGAGCCCTTTTGTTCTGAGTGCTGCTACTTTGCACAAATGCCTTATAATGTCTTATAAACCTGACAGAGGTGTTCTGATTGGACAGTTTCCTTCTGTCAGAATTACACTAAAGGGAATCTTATGCTGGACTGTAAACATTAACCAAGTATAATGCACATTTACAGAAAAAAAACACTTTATGTTTTTTTTAAGCTGTTATTTTAATATTTTCTGAAGCTCCCTGAAAATGACACAGTGCAGTTTACTATGTTATTGATCAATAATGCTAAAATAAAAGTCAATATTGTTATGTGACACTAATGCCCGTATACCAGCGTAGGTGATGTAGCTCAGATTATTCAAGGAACGAGTCTTATTTCTGCTTTTTTTTTTTCTCTCAAAACTCTTTTATTATGGAAGATTTATTTGCTTTTGTTTTTAGTCACTCTGTTTATTTAGTTCACATAGAGTGGAACATATTATTCATAAAATTCCTATAAACCCTTGGCCTGTGTGTTTTGTCGCTGATCTGTGAAATCTTAGCCTGTAAATTAAAAGGAGATTGGGTTTTTTGTGGGATTACAGACCAAAGACCACTTCACTGAGAACAGTAGGAGGGAGAGAAGCAAATTCCACTGGAAAAGAACCTCTATGGCGCAGATACGCTAACAACTCATGGATTTAAAAGGGAATTCCACTGATTTTTCAAAGTTCCTGCATAATTCAGTGGTTGGGATGTAAACAGAGTGATTCAGAGTGGTTTGATGTGACATGGTTCATTGTAAAAAAAACTTCACAACTCAGATTTCTTTACAGTTATGGTGATAGGAACCAGAGGTAATGATGTCTACAGCATAAATATAGCCATACATTTACTATCCAAAACCACCGGTGAAGTTACACTTCTTCTAAGTTTTTATATGTAATGTTGTTGATTATAAAAGTGTTAAATCTAGAAAATAAGAGTTCTTTGGGGACTATTTTGCCTCACAACGTACCTCCATGTACCCTTTGACCCTGAATGGATTATTGGTGTCATTTGTTGATTGGTGTCATTCACTGGCTTTTTGAAGTATTTTCTTGTGAAACCTCTTTTCAAAAGATTGTGGACTAGTGTGATATATTTGGGGCTTCATGATGTTGACCATACGCTAGTATTGTGATTACATAGCTACTAGGGCTGAAAGATTGATCTTTTTTATAAACCGCAATTTGAAAGAGTGCAATTTTCAAATTTTTATTATAGTCTTATAATCTACCATCAACACCACTGATACATTGCAAGTTTTAAGTAGGGAAATTGTTAACATGGAGCTTGTGCACTGCTCTTAGATTGATTTGACGAATCAGAAGCAACCAAACCTCCATGTGTTGAGACATCACAACCAGAAATAACTGGCAGGCCGGCACACTGTGTTAAGCACTCAAGCCTCAAGCCAGAAAAGTTTATGCTGGTTTTCTTAGCCAAAAAAGGCCCATACGTCACTTTATAGAAAGCAATCACAATTTAAATCGGAACCGTAATATTGGTCAGAAAAATCGCAATTTGATATTTTGGCAAAATCATTCAGCCCTAATTGCTACACAAAGATAGTATTACAGATAGTAACCTGGAAAAAGCGTCCTACAGCCATACTGTTGACATTCTGTCAAAATGTGTGTCAAAATGTGTCAAAGTTCTTTATTTTTCTCCCGAATTTAGCCATATTCGTTTCCACCCACTAGCTAGGTCTTCCTCATCAATGCTGCAATGCTACCAGCGCTAGGAGGGTGAAGGCTAGTACATGCTTTCTCCAAGCCATGTGAAGCCAGCCACTGCATCTTTTCAAACTGATGCTAACACAAAGTCCTTACTCAACACGCTTGGAGGAGAACGTTTACTGCCAATTCTGTTATGTCAACTAACAGATGCCCGTCTTGGCTAGCGTCATGCTGAGTGACAGTGGGGGAAGGAGGGCCGTCCTACCCACTTAAAGAGCGCGAGGCAGGAACAGTTAACTTTAATCAGAGGTTATGATCTGAACCCAAATGATAAGTTATCTTTGAGTCCTGATTGTGCATTATTGCCTGTGATAACATAAACAGACATCTATAATGTCCTATAAATACGGTATCAGCATACACATTTTTGTATTTTATCTGTCAGGATGTTAACTAACAGTGAACAAACATTGGCCCTATGAGCACTGAAGACTAATCGAGGACTATTTGACTTTGTAAGGCATTTATCCAAAAATATTGGGAAAAAATATCCCCACCACTGCACGAAAAACAAAACAAAACAAAAAAAGTCCCAGATATGACTCTTAAGAGGCCACATGCTTCAGGCTATGACATACACTGTCCAAAAACAGCACCACTGAGCATCTTACCTAATTGTATTATATTAAACCCAGAGCTAAAATCTACAGTAGGTATACAGTAGTATACAGCCAGTCACTACTTTTAATGTAGCACTTTATTTAATTCAGTTAAGAAATTAAAACAACATGTTGGCTCATTAAAGAGCAAAAAATATTTGTTTATATTGAGATTTTGGCTAATGAAAAAAGTTCTGGAAATATGCTGCTGTGATTCATGTGTTAATCTGCTTCACACAACGTGAGCTTTAGTTAAAAAAAGCCCAAAAAGAGTCGTCACAAAAAATCGCCGTCGGCTATATTTTTTCTTTAAAGAAATTGGAATTGGCCATAAAAATGTATGACTGGTGTCTAGTTTTAATCCTCTGACCAATAGGTAAGAGGCAAGCTATTACTGCCCTCTGGTGGATTATAGCGTTCAGACATCTCATGCTTCCGAAAGCTGCACGATGTAAGTTTTGGGGAAATGTGTAATTGCATGTACTGTGCAGAAGAACATTTTGTCACATTCAAAGAACTTAGTCTTGGTGAAGGACGTGTCTCCCGAGGATGTGAGTGAATTAGCTACTATTCTCACCATAACTTCATCAGTATGATGTTGATTGTGTGTTTGAGACCTAAACATTGAGCCAGACCCTCTTTTTGAGTTTGTGCATGTGACCTAATCTGAATCGTGGTCCAAAAAAAATCCGACTCGGCAATTCTGACTTTTAAATTATTATTTCAGGCTTTACGGGGCGACTCACAGCAGCATGCACGCAGCCTATTTTAGCCTGTTTTTATTCTCCTGACTAGTAATGCTACTTTTTTCAGTTTTAGCAAAAACTTTTATTTTTTTTCATTGCTTAGTAAAAATTGAGATTTTCTATTTCCTTTTAAACTTTAATGACTGTTTGAAAATTCTGACTCATCCCTAATTGCGGTTGTGATGCCTTTGCAGTATATCGGCAACACATTGGTGAATCAGTAATGTGATGCGGTTGCCATTAATTTCACCAAAATAGTTTCTTATTGTTGAATTACATGAATGCACTGATTCATCAAAATGCCCACAGAAACTCATTTGGAGCTGTGATTGTGATCACGATAAAAACATTGTGATTGGTTCGAGGCTCATTTGTATGCAATCAACAGTATCGCAATAACAATTAACAAATGATGTATTGTGCAGCTCTTATTATTATAATATATGTTTTATTATAACGTCATAACATTATACCACCAAAATATCTCATAATATCCTTTATTTCTTCCTTAATGATGACATGCTATAGCACCCAAACATTCTCCAGCACTGCTGCTTTTCCTTTAATATAGAGAAACTCCAATATTGACCTACATTTGCTTTTTGACATTATTTTTGCTGCTATTTTTGTAATGTGCCTGTGTGTGCAGAGCCTGCCTCGTATTTGACATTTTAACTAATGTTCCTTGCAAAAGGTTATTGTGACCTACATGCTCCCTGTAGAGTATTTTTTTTAGCCATGGGCTTCGTCTGCAGCTAAACAATTCGTTACAGTGGAGGGGGAAAAAAGCTACTTAGCATTTAAATTAAGTGGCTCTGTTGAGGTTGTAGTAGAACAAAATGCATGAGTGTTGGTTCAGGTAGAGTGAATTTAAGCCCTCCGTGTTTTAATAGGCTGGACGGGCCATATAACATGACCTTCCAGTAACGACATTAGCAGCAAGGAAGTGGGTGTAATATCAGAAGTTAATGAGTCATGCTTACCTGCTGAATGTGACCTGAGTTTCTGACCGCCTTGGCCACGCCCACCTTGGAGGAGAGAGTGCAAACTGAAACAGAATACCGTTTGTGTTAGCGTCTACACTTAGTGTCCACTTTATTAGAAATCCCTATTCTGTAGCTCCGTCTTGATGCACTGTGTAATTGTACACCTATATAATGGACATAGCCTTTACCAAAACAAAATATTTAAAAAGTGAAACTGTTTAAATGTCAGGACTTATAAGCTTGTTAGGTTAAAAAGAGTTAATATTAGTATCAGTACTCGATATCAGCCAACGCGCAAGGATCAAGTATCGTATCGGAATGGAAAATGTGGCATCCGTGCATCTCTAGTTTGTGATCACTTTTTTTCCATCAATAAAAAAAACTATTTTGTTGCTGATACATTTATATAATGATTAAAATATGATGCTAATATTCAAACTATTTGCTGGAAGCTGTAAACATTAAGACATATTTAATGATGAACAGAGCTGTAGATAACTGAATGATAACTGAGATAACTATATAGTATTGAGAATAGGTAACAAAATTAATGTCCAAGATCCTTCATATTCAAGAAGCGGTGACCAAAGATTTGCTGATTAAATAGCCGTTCACAGGAATTTTGTGACAGTGATGATAAATGATGATAAATACATAATTACCATTTTTTATTTAATAACATTTGCTTTCTGTTACCCTCTAACTTCTTGTTGTTCTCAAAATACTTTAAGTTGTTAAAATGCAATCAGTTTATGTTTTGGTGTCTCATTGCAATCAACACGGTATGTGTTATTATTGAACAACAATTAGTAATGTGGCAAGTGCTTCCAAACTGTTGAACTACAGTGTAGGTGCGCTTTGTAGGTTCACAGTTACAGACTGTAGGCCATCTGTTACTGCACAATTTATCAGCCCCCTCTACCCCATTCATCAGTAGAAAGGGACCACCACAGGACCTCCACTGACCGGATATTATTTGGGTGGTGGGCCATTCTAGTTTGAGAGTGGTCTACCACCATTTTATCGTTATTGTGATACACTGTGCTGCAAAATGCTTTTCTGAGCATATTGTAGACATCGTCAGTACTAAAAGAACACACTCACTGCATGTTTCATCACAAGGAGAACATCATTAGTCCTGTTTAATTTTCTTCAGTGTAATGGAGCATGTTGAACATTGATCAAAAAACACTGTATTAACTGCTTAAAAGGCCAGGGCCCACCAGCGGTGTAATTTTACTAAACACTTCTATAACCTAAAAACAGCTCAGCCAGTTGTCGTTGAAGTACCTGTAGTTACTGAATAATAACCTTAGTAGATTAGATTAGATTACATTAGATTAGATTCAACTTTGTCATTGTGCAGACTGCAGATACAGAGTCAATGAAATGCAGTAGTATGTAATAAGCCTGGAAGTTTATAGGGTTAATATCATTTTTAAAAGTGGTACTGGTTCTATTTTTTCTATTTTTTTCTGTTCCCATCCCTAGATGAAGGGCGAGAGTTGGGGTGTCCAGTCATATCCATAAAGAGCTGGTGTGGCTGCAAGTTTTCATTTAGGAGCACGCACCTGATTCCACTTGTTTAATCAGCCTTAAAATGGACAGGGAGTGCGTAGTGCTAATTAAAATGCAGGGGAATTTCACCGATTTTTCAAAATTTCTGCATAATTAAATGGTTAAGATGTAAACAAAGTCCTTCAGAGTGGTTTGATGTGAAATGCTCCTTTCTAGAGAGACTTGCCAAGTCAGAATTGTGGTGGTGATATGAAGCACACATTTGAAGAGCTTTAAGTCCCAGTTTAAGTGCCAGGCTTATAATTCATTACATATAAAAACTACATTACATATAAAAAGATGTGCAGGTTCACTGGTGGTTTTGGATAGTAAATATAATGGTTGTATTTGTGTTGTAGACATCATGACCCCTGGTTCCTATCAGCACCACTGTAAAGAAATCTGAATCAGTAAGCTTCTCTACATTGAAATATATCACATTAAACCACTCTGAATTACTGTTTACATCTCAACCACTGAATTATGCAAAAATTATGAAAAAATGGTGGAATTTCCGTTTATCGGTACAGTAGTACAGATGGTGGACGTAATTGTCAAATCTTCAGTGATTTCCTACAGATCTCTAGTGACTCTCCAGCCATTTTTGTGATGTTAGAAAGTCTTGGTGTTGTATTAGACCTTCGCTGTCACAGCGTGACCTCATTAGGAGTGTGTGTAGTGTAAGAGAGAGGCACAGAGTGTCTGGTGTGTGTATGTACTGCTGTGTCACAGTAACTTCTTTTTTTCCCCATCATTTCTATTAGATTTACAGCCTAGTTGGTAAGTCTGTGATGGTTTATTAAATGAAGAGTGTGTGCTGGGGGGGAATGCTGTGATTACGGATTGCGGAGGTGCTGCAGTTTTTTTACATTTAGAATGCCCCAGATACTGTAATCTGTGATTAACTCTGTTGAATCTGTCACACTTTCCACAAACAGCTGTAGATACTGACCAAATAACTCAATAAACACTATAAGTATACACGCTATTACCGCTCTCTCTCTCTCACTCTCTCTCTCTCTCTCTCTCTCTATATATATCTATATATATATATATATAAATATAATGTGTGTGTGTGTGTATGTGTAGGTATTTTATTGCTGTCATGTCAAAACCTTGCATCTCCAAAATGGTAACTTTGCAGAAGAAGGACACAAGTGGTTTTTTTGTAATATATATTTTTAGAGAAATGGACAGGTATCATACATACATGTAAATAAAATATGTTTATATTTTTTTTTATATATTTTTTTATATTTTATATTTTTCAAATAAAACCACGCTTGAATGCTTAAATAAACCTTTTTTTTGTAGACTATCAATGGCGTGTTATTCTGAATGTTCTTTTATGTTTAATAAGAACAACTACTATTTAAATATTAAGAACTAATAACTTAATATTTAACAACTAAGGTAAATCTAAAATATATTTTTTTTACTTTTTAAATAGTAAAAAGAAATGAACAATATATAGCCAGAAGTCAATATTGCTTTCTAACCCTAATGAGATACAGGTGAGCAAATATAAAAAAATAAAAAATAGCCCATAGCGGCTTCTGTGAGTGTGGCAGAAATGGTGCTGAATATTGTTTAATGTCCCAAAGTTATTTGTCTCGTATGTGCGTCTCTTATACTTGAGCTTTAATCTACAACCATCAGACGCTGCTGGAATTTAGTAAATAGCTTGTAGGCTGAGACCGGAGGCATCACCTGAAGCAGCTGACAGAGTGAGGAGCGCCATAGGTAGTGCACACGGAAAGCCAGCTGGTGTTCACGCTAGGCTAATGGCTAACAGCTAACCCCAAGAGACTGGCTTTTCCTTCCACTCTCTTTTCGTCTTATTAACTCATTAACTCATTACAAGCTGAGTTATCTGCGTTTATGTGTGTACCATTATAACAGTAATGAAAAAAAACCTAATACCTTAAAAATATTAAAAAAACATATGTGTGCTGTGCTGTAGGCCTTTATATCCCTCTAGTCCACACATGGCATTGGACATGGTGACCTTAGGCTCATGTGCGACTGCTCCAATCCTTTTCTATGGAGATTGTACAAGCTGGGTGAGCAATGGGGGCACCTTAAAGCTGAATCATGCTTCTTTTGAAACGAAAAACAAAAAAACATTTAGACATGATTGCACTAATGATAACCATTATAACTGCCCGACTAGCTAACAAATCAAATTATGCCCCATACTTGTAGCTGATCAGAAGAAACCACAGGCTTGCTGATGAAATTTTGGTCTGTAAGACGGCACAACACGCATACAATCATGACTTACTATTTATCCATCATTGCGTCCAATAATCAGTGAAAGCTGGACGTGTTTCATGTTTTTAACACATCTTCTGCATTACTGGTTGTCTGTGTAGTTCCTTTCATCTCTCCCTTGTTGCTTCTCAGTTAACAAATTCTCACTTCAGTCGTAAATGCAATCTATTTTAAGCGCTGGGGTGATTCATCTTGGCTGAAAGGCTTTGAAATATATGAATGTGTTTAATAGGTAATGCACTGTATTATAGTATAATAATAAATGACTAATTCAATCTGGGCATATCCTGGTGATTCACTCGCTGTTAATTTATTTTCACATCTATGTTTTCTGATTGAGATTATAAAAAATGTGCCACTCTATACTGTTGAGAATTGAAAGAAGCTAAAAAAATCTCTCGTCTTTTTGAATATCTGTGTGTCTGTGTTGCTATGCCATCTTCTGTTTGCATGTCTGCAAAATAATGAGTATAAATGTACGAAAGGGGAAAAAATATTGTCTTTATTCTCCATCCACTTTAGAGACACCTACCTTGTGGTTCCACTCAATGACAACTTTATTAGAAGCATCTACCTTGTGTTTTCCACTCACTGCCCACTTCATTAGAAACACCTACCTTGTGCTTCCACTCACTGGCCACTTTATTAGAAACACTAACCTTGTACTTCCACTCACTGGCCACTTTATTAGAAACACATACCTTGCTCTTCCACTTTCTGGCCACTTTATTAGAATAGCCTACCTTG
>JAILXH010212967.1:750-12187 GCA_023558415.1 Piaractus mesopotamicus
TCATCATCTGAGGAGCCATTGAATTTGAGGTAAGCTTGTTTCTGCTTCGAGCTTGAACACTTGGGTAAGCTATACAAGCTCTACTTGGCCATCGCTGTCATTGTTGTTGTTTTAGCAGAAGCAGTATAACCCTGTAATGAGTACTTCCAGCAGAAAAAAACATGAATGTGAAAAGGGCCTATTACTGATGTGGCTCTAGAAGACTTTAGTTATGTATGACACCCAAAAGTCATCTTTAGATCATCACTTGTAATAATGTGACATAGCCAAAGCACACTGAAGCAAAAGGGAATGACTTTCTACTGGAAATGCAGCATAAGAGTCACAACTCTCACAACACGTATTTTCTGAGGTGTTGCTATAGACCTCTGCCCTGGCGTATTACACCAGAGGTGCCAAATCAGGACAAACATCCAAGAGAATAGATTAGTCAGGCCTGGCCTGCGCACTAATAGAAACCACTCCGAGCCTCATTGTACTCATTCTGATTCTCCTTTGGCTGCCTAGTTTATTAGTGCTGGCGTGTCCAGATGGCAGTGCACTTGCAATGCTAGGAACAAAAGAGCTACACAGGGGGAATGTGGCCATCACTGGCCCTCTCTCACTCACACTCGCGCTTCCAGTGGCCAGTGGGAAAGGCGGCTTTTGGCCATTTTGGCTGAGAAAATGCCATAACATTGCTTCTCATGATCTAGCCACAGTCAGCTTATGCAACGTTTTTGAAGGCTACAACAACCAGCGCTCTCACTGTTTTGTCATTTTCATTTTAGAACCTCTTTTAAACATAATACACTCTGATCATAATGAATTCAGATCAATCAGATCAAAAATAATCACAAAAATAAACAAACCCAAATTTCTGGTTATTCTGTTTCTATTAAAGCCCAAGACTCATCGCAACACAGCTGCAATGTCAAGCTATCCCATTCAGATTTCAGTCAGTGAAGGGTCTGAGGTCTGTCTGTGAACTGTGTGGTCTCTGCCTGAGGAATCATGCATTACCCTAGAATAGAACCCTGGGAGCTAATTATCACAGTGCGAGAGCGCTGAGTCTTGAGGGGGCTGCTTCCTCCTGGTTAAACTCGTGAGTAATGTAGAAGGAGGCCATTGCTAATCTCACAAGGGTGAGAGAAGAGGAGAGGAGGAGGCGCTGTGTTAGGCCTATTTGACCTCAAGAGCTGTCCATGATTTTCAGCTTAAAGCTCCCGAAAACCATTTTGCAACCATTTTGAACACTGCAACATCCAGCACTCAAGGGTGGAAAACGTTGTGGAGAGTATATGTGTCATACAGGCCAGAACAACCTGAAAACGCATTGTTTGTGTGTTATTTGAGCCAAACATCTAAAATTCTTTATGATATGTCAGATTTTACCAGTGATTTCAAATCTATAAGTACCTATAGTGTCTCTAGGTTTCTCTCCATTCAAATAGATAGACACCAAAATGCTCACATGCAGATATTTGTGGCCTAGAACACAAAATTATTCAGTATTACATGATTCTATTTTCAATTCTATGTTTTACTTTTAAGTTTTTTTATATTTTTGAGCATTTTTGTTCCACATCTGAGTGCAAGTATTCAGACCTAATTATGAGAAGAATGTTCTGATCTATTTAAACCCAAAGCACTGAGGTACTGAGGTAGTAATAAGAATACTATACACAAAACTATCATTTATAGGGTACTTTGTGTTAGAAGATGTCTGTCCCCAACCCTAACATCAAAAACACCCTTTGTTTGTTTGTGTCTTTTTAATGTTGTTTTTTAGCTTTTAAAGTGAAGTTGAAAGATTTAGATTAATCGTGAAAACTGTAGTTTTCCTGAGTTTTCATGTCACTCCCAAAACACAAAAGTTTTAGTCCATAGGCCAAGCCTTATTTTAGCCACCCCTGCATTGTAGAGCAGGAAGTGAGCCTCTGTCCTACATGGTGAGGAGTTAGCTCCCATAGTTTTGTTGTAACCTTAAGAACTGTCACTACCAAAACACATATTTTTGAAATATGTAATAAACTTTTTTTGTGTTTTTTTTGTGTTTGCTAGTTGGCTAGCATTTTTAAATTTCTGCCATGCTAGATTTGCCCTGGTCAACTGTAAGTGTCATTATTGTAAAATAGAAGGAGCAACGACTGCTTAGCCATGAAGCAGTAGACCACGCAAACTTACAGAATGGGGCCGCTGAGTGCTGAAGCGCTTAAAATCGCCTATCCTCTGTTGCTTCACTCACTATAGAGCTCCAAACTGCCTCTGGATGCAACATCAGCACAAGAACTGCATGTCAAAAGTTTCATGAAATGGGTTTCCATGGCTGAGCAGCTACGCACAAGCCTAAGATCACTATGCACAATGCCAAGCATCAGCTGGAGTTGTGTATTCCAGAAGTGAAATGTTGATTGCGAGCCAGGACTTGTCGTCCAATATCAGTGCCTGACCTCACAAATCATCTTTATAACAAAGATTACTAAGATGACAAGTGATTCCAAACTTTAGAACTACAGTATACATCATATTCTATATTGTACTTTAAGTAAAACCCCTTTGCACAGTTTGCATCCCACTTTCTTGGGCTCATCTTTACAAATTTTGGTGTTCACCTACGTGGACAATGTGTTACAAGTCCAAACAATAATTTCTCAAAATATATACAGTATTAACTATTTCACTTGTAATAAACAGAAAAATACATAAATCCAGCGAGTCAAAGGATGAACGTTCTTAATCATACAGAATGCTACTACTGATAAAGACTAGAGGACAGCTGACCTCTCCCGCCACCTGCTCTCGATTCCCCATGATGCTCATCTGACTTGTAAACATTTTCAGGACATCCGTCCAGTCCGTCTATGCCCTTAAAGAGCAGGGATGATAAGCTTTTAAGGTCCATTATTCCTGATGGTAAAGAGCAGGAGCAGAGGTGCTAAACATGCAGAGTGCTACGCTGACCCCGAACTCCACTCCTATTAGCATAATTGCATTTCAAACGATCAGGATGTCGAGAAGAGAGAACTATCAAAATGCTTAAATGCATCACAAAGTGTCTCACTCACCTTCATAATGACATCTGAACATCAGTGCAGTGATGGACAAAGAGAGAGAGAGAAAGCACTCTGTATTCATTTATAATACAGTGTGTAATAAGAGCAAAGGTCAGCACAGAATCATGAAGCAATGGAGGCTGGGGGTTCCTTTACATCATCATACATAAAGCCTCTTCACATTTTCTGCTCCGAATGAAAAACGTAACCATCACTACATCTATTATAAACATGCTTTTTTTCATCCTACCATAGTGCCACAGTAGTCTCTAGTGTCAGATTGTCCAGTTTAAAGACTAGGAGAATCCCATTCTGATGTATCGTGAAGGTGAGAGGAACTTTTGGAAATCTAAAACTGCACTGGGGTTGAGGTTGAAGTTAATTTGAATTTATTTACTTATTCATTTATTTTTTGTTAGCTGGTGAACGCAGAAAGATGGCAGATGGAAATGCCTCAATTGAGGATGACAACAAGCTAAAAGCTACAGTTAGCAAGGTAGCTAATTGGCTATCTACCTCTGTTTGTCTTCTGTTCTAGCTGAAAGGGTGTCTTTGGCCTTGTGAGAGGTTCCACATCATATCACACTGCACACTCTATGGGAAACATGGAGAAAAAACCCCCAGCAGATTTCATTCTTTCTAGTTAGCCTATTTGAACATTAGCAACATTAGCGAGGGCCTTGAACATCACAACCAGCAAGCGTTCCACAGCAGAATGAGTGGAGCCCGTGGAATCCTCATCCTGGTGTAAGATATAATGATGTTTTGAGTGTAATATGCTCTGCTTAAGACAGATTGCCTTCTTTTTTTCTTTTTCTTTTTTTTTTTTATTTACAATTTTGTTAGATCTTCTGGATAAAACTTACACAAATGCTAGCTTGGTTGTATCTATTAGCCTATAGGTCACTGGCTAGGCTAGCAGAGCAGTCAGGATAGGTAGACATTCCATGGATTCCCATAGGTTCAATTATGTATTTGCATAATGCATGCTGGGTAATGTAGTGAACGCCTATATTGAATTTGATCACAATATCTGCATTTGACCTTCGTTGCACTGAGATTGAGATCAAGCTGAACAAATAAGAATGTACTCTATTGTACTTCCAGGAAAGTGCATTTACTGTTATTAATAAATCATTATAACATTAGCAGTTAACATTAGCACATATTTGCTAGCTAGCATGGACCATTATGTTATATTTATGCAGTCGTTATGATTAACCATTACACTTTCTCTTTTGCTCTAAATTTGATCATATCTGCATTTGATCATTGCTGCACTGAGATTGAGATTTTTTTGAACAAATAATGTACTCTACTGTGTTTCAAGGAAAGTGAGTTCACTGTTTTCAAGAAATCACCCTAAAATTAGCACCTGTTAGCTTGCTAGCATGTACCATTCTGTTGCATCCATGCAGTCCTAAGATTAACAGGTTCACTTTTCATTTGCCTGAATTCTGCGTTTTTGCCATGGGCTCGAGCTGAAACACGCTCTGTCCTGCTGCTCCAAAGTAGGAGAATCAGACGAGGAAAAATCTTCCACTTTCGCTAATGTGATCTCTGCACATGGTAGCCATTTTCCCAGGTGTTTAGGACCCTACCCACTTTATGATTCATGAATATTAGAGATGACACAATGCAGCTTAAAGAGTTTGATTCCAGCACGCTGTACATCCATTTGTAACAATTTAGGATGTAACAAGGCTTTGAAAATAACAGCTGAGATATAATTAAACATTTTTATCTCATTTATATTTCATTTATTTCAAAACAGTGTTATTCATAATATAGCATTGATATTTCTGACATGTGTTAAGTTGATTCCCAACAAAATTCCTGAAAGTGGCTTTTAATGTCTTAAGGTACAACAACCCTTATTTTGTCACTTCAGATGAACATTTAAAAATAGGCTATTATGCTCAAATTACTCAAACACCCTTCTACCCCACAGGAAGAAACACTCAGCTAGATCAGACTGGATCAGATTCATTCTTTTTTCACTCCAGTATCTGATATTGATGTCGATACCACGTGTATGAAAATGCTGCTCATCATGTCACTCCCCCACGTCACAGGCCACAGCCCCACATCTGCTGAAAATGTGAAAGATAGTCAATAAAGTATTTGGCTCTGGAGTCATTATTAAAGAACTATCAGCTGAAAGTTTCTTTAGGGAATCAGAAGTGGTTATTCTATTGTGTCCGTCCAAGTAATTCTTTTGGCACTTTTGTTTTTGTATCAAGTGTGTCTCTATCATTTCTCTTCTGAAAGTAATGTCACAAACAGCACCATACAACACAGAGCATTTGTACATAATCTACACTGTTTATCTGCCAACTCTCTTTCTATTCATTTCTTCATCCATCTGTCCTTCAACCCATCCTGGTACAAAGCGTCTCTCCAGTAGGCTGTTCTCACCCTCAAACTCTCTGATTATTTCTCACTTTTCTCTCTAATGCATGTAATGCATGCAGGCTGCTTGCTGCTTTGTCTGAATTTGTGCTCAGGTAGCAGCCCATCTCTCTCTCTCTCTCTCTCTCTCTCTCTCTCTCTCTCTCTCTCTCTCTCTCTCTCTCTCTCTCGGGTAGTGATTGTGATAAATGGATCCAGAGGTGTGTCTGTGGGCTGGGCAGATTTTCCTACAGAGCCCTCAGCTATCAGTCAGGCTTGTCTCGTGGGCCCAGGTGGCCATAAACATGCACATAAAATGGAACTTTTTCAGCAGGTGGGATTCTGTCCTTGGATGGAGACGAATGTCAACTTGGCATATATTAGACTGATGCCCCCTCGCGTCCCCCAGGAGGCAGTGTTTTGAGTTATCTGTCACTAGAAGCACAGTCATGCTCGGCTCACCACTCCCTGGATACCACCTGACAGGTGGGCACAACGGAAACGGCCTGCAATCTGGCCATTATAAAGTCATGGCAGCTAAAGTTATGCTAAATACGCTGAAGAGATGCTATCAAACAATGAAGTGGACAGAAATGTAAGTAAAATATGACTGTTATGTGTAATCAGCACTTGCCACTATGTTGTTGTAGATAGTTTGGATTAGTTACAACATAATCCAGCTCAATAGCAAAACACATTACACTGGAAACTCAATGTAGCAACTCTAAACAAACATTGTAGACACCTTGTGGAAACAGGGGCGTAGCCAAGGGGAGGCCAGGGCTGGCCAATGCCACCCTCCTGTAAAATTAAATACATGTGGAGCCACCCTTCTGTAAAATTATAGTTAATTACTGGCTTTTACAGTTACTTACTGTACCAGTTTAACAGTATTTAACTGGAAAATCACCTGGACCACAGTAATATCTTAAGATGAGTTGATTTCACAATAAAGTGATGAATGTCATATTGTACTATTGAAAAATATTGTGAAATATTGTGAAATCCTGGATGCAATTGACAGTGAGACAGTCAGCTATTGTCAATGAAGCTGTCACCATAGAAATGTTCTACTACTTAGTATAAACGATTTTATAGTGAAAATCTGGCATCAGGGCAGTTACCAGTCAGTTATGATCTGCCACTGCACTTAATAATCACAGGCGAGTGAACGCTGCTCAAAACTTTACTGTTATTCTTGTTCGTTTTGCTTAAGGAAGAAGCTACTTTGGCTTTCTACATTAGGAAAACATTTAAAAGCACATTATGAAATCTCTACATCACTGTATTATATTTATTACACGTTCTGCTCTGTGTGGATTAATGTTACTGTGACTGAAAATTCGAACGTTTATTTTTTCAGTGATTTTTTAAAAATTATTATTATTAATTTTCAACAAAATAGAAATACTACAGGGAACAAAACATACCATATTTTTCACACAACATAATGGAAAACAGGATCAAATCTAAAATCTAAAAATGTAGATATGTGGTTAAGTGGTTAATAGCACTATTAGTTTGTTAATATTCATAGTACTATAACCACACTAATAATTTACCCAGTACACTTTAGCAGTGCTGCTATGTAAGCTATGTGATATAAAGTACGGTATATGAAGTTAAGATCAAAAATGACTAATTATTCAAATTTACTACTATATAATAATGTTATTCATGATTGTTTTGCTTAAGGAACTAATTCTCTACATCAGTACCTTGTAGAGTTATTATAGTGTATACATTTTTTGTTACACATTATGTTCTGTGTGGATTAACATTACTGTAACTGTAAATTTGAGCATTTAATTTGTTGACAAAATCTTTTTTTTTTTCTGTTTTACATTTTTTAATAAAATAAAAATAGTACAGGGAACAAAACATACCATATTTGTCACATAACATAATTAGAGAAACAGTATTTAAAATGTAGCTAACAGGTTAATAATGGTATTATTTTGTTAATATTCATAGTATTATAACCACACTCATAATTTACTCATTACACTTCAGCAGTGCTGTTCTGTGGGCTACATTATATAAAGTAGCACATACGATGGTAAGATTAAAAATGAGTAACTATTAATATTTACTACCGTATAGGAACGTCTACTGTTTATCATGCTAAATAATTTTTAGAGCTGAGCACATGTGTGTGTTTAATGATGCAGGTGAATCCAGTACTGAGTATAAGACTACATTCATACTGCAGGTAAAAGTGGCCCAGATGCGATCACTCAATGTACAAACTGATACTTTACACTTGGAGAACAAACAGCAGACACTAAAATGACCACGCTGGTTAAAGTTCACAGAAAAGAGTAAAAATGTTGAATTTCTGTGCTAGTTTTAATTGTGAAAACTGATCGGGCAGAAAAACTTGCTTTTTTCGTTTACCTGCCGTGAAGAAGAATGCTAGCAAAGGGGCGCCAACTCAGTGCTCGGCAATATATACTGGATAAAGAGACTTTCTGTGTGAGGCTCCTTTGATTCTCTCTTTTTTGAAACATGTCCTTGAAGTAAACATGATTTTGAATAGCTGTTAGTTTGATTTCTCTCATTGGAAAGCGCTGTGCTTATTTACACTGCCTGCACTTGTCTCGCCCAAAATGAAAGACGTGAAGCGTAACCATAGTAACGGCCATTTTTATGATGTTGCCATAAAGGGTCTGTTCCCACAAATTATGATGAAGATTGAGTTGGATTGAAAAGCTGCATACAGTCTGATCTGACTGTTCACACGGAGGTCACACTGCTGCATATCGGATTTCAGTACCACATATGAAAGTGGCCCAAATCGGAATTGAAACAGTCATAATTAATGTTTTTGGCTGTTCACACTGCCACACACACACAAAAAAAAACCCCTGTCACATGAAGACAAAGGCCCAATCCCATTTCTTAGTTTTACCCCTACCTCTTGTTTTCGAGTGTCACCTTGCCCCCTGGAACAGAGTTACAATGGGTAGTGGTTAAAATCTTCCCCCATGAAATGGGACAACCCTCAAATAAAAAAGAACATTACTTCATTACAGGCTACTAGCAGTGTTCTGTAGGTGACCCTGCCAGACTGCAGTGATAGCAGAGGAGGCTATCATGTGCTTTCAAAGAGGTGGGATAGGACAATTATTTATTAGTGCCCACGCCTAATTCTTTGGTGATATAAAGCTGAAGTCAGCTATTCACCAGCTTCTGATTCAAATTTCCCATTCCACCTTAAATGGAGCAGCAGTTACATTCTGGCGCCTCAGGTAACTGCTATTTAAGGTGGAACAGGAAATTAAGCTGGCTAGCTACCGAGACATCAGCATACTACTAATGATTTTTAATGCTTGTTAAGAAGAAAAGGACCATTATAAATTGAAATGACATTAAACTAAAATAATACAGTGGTTATCATAATTTTTTAACAAAGAAAATACTTACATTTGTTGGTTTCTTTGGTCGCTCACACAGCCACCTTGCTGTTTTTTTTCCCCTAACACTCCGTTTGGTGTGTGACTCTGAAAAACCTCCGTTTGGAAGGCTATGTAACACTAACACTTTGCCCTACCCCTCTATCTCAACAAAAATTGGGACACCCTACCCCTAGGCGTGAACGCACAAAACGGAGGGCTAAGGGCTAAGTGCTAGGGGCAAAGGGTAAAATGGGATTGGGCCAAAGACTAGATTTTGGCTACTTTTACCTGCACTGTGAACATAGCCTAAGTTCCTGCCAGTGCTACAGTAGGTTAGCTTGTTATCCAGCCAATTAAATTCCTCTCATAATGTTACCTCACACTATTTTTTTACTAGCAGTTTGCCACCCCAATAAAAATGCTGGCTCTAACCTGGCCTCCCCACTGAAAAGGTTTCACTATGTCCTGGATGTGCATTATTTACACATTTTGGACAAATCTGAGTTCTGTGCTACAGTTTCTCATTAAGTAGAATAGGAGTTTTGCCAACGTTCTATAAAGCTTGTCCAAATTTTGCAATAGCAGTTAAGAAACAATGCATTTATGGGCAAAGCATGGATAGGTGGATTGACACTCTGACCTAAGTGTAGTCTTCCTTTCTCCGTGTCTTATGCACATTCAGTTAATGACCTAACTCTGAATCTCTGTTGCTTTGACCTGATCGGCTCTGAATCCTGAACCTTTCAGTTCTCTGTTCCCAGAAAAGTGTGTCTGCTTTTGAAGTTGCTCATAAACAGCATATGCTCCCAAAAATTGCGGACACCCTGGAGGCAAATTTAACCTTGAGGCTCTGTAGCAGATGTTGGGAGAAAATAACAGGAGAAAAAGAGATTATATCGGCTTTGGAAATATGATTGAATTGAGCAGCACAGGAAATGAAATGGTATAGGTCCTTGTTTTGCCTAGATGCCTTCAATTTGCTTGTGAAGTTTGAATAAGCTTGTTTGTGGAGAAACAGCAATCAGTTGGCACTTCATAGCCATTTCAAATTTCATGTCATGTTACTGCCACTTGTAGAGAATTTCAACTAAACTCAAATGCATTATTAATGAAAAACTGCACTAAGAATTGGATGCATTCAGGTGTGAAAGTAACAAAAAACACAGTAGAGAATCTAGAGTAACATGTAGGAAACTTGGGATTTTGCTATGAATTTTAAAATATCTATCTATATATATTCATATGTGGTCTTTGCTTTCTATAAATTAGAACAGAATTTGTGGACAAAATAACTTCAAACTTATGATAAAATGCATATAACATGTTATACAACATGGCAGCATAAGGCTACATGATACCTACTGAAGCCTTTCACAACAACTGATATAAACCTACATAAGCTTTGTCATGCTCATCTTTGTTCAGTTTGCCTCACTTGTCATGTCATCAGCACTATGTTACTCTGACACAGTGGTGTAGCCGGGGCCTACCAAGATTGATCACAGGCCCATCTAACCAAATGGGGAAAAACATTTATTAAGCCGCATAATGAAACAAAGCTTCTCTGAGTGCTGTCATTGTATTATGGCCAATCAAATTATTACCATTCCTGAACAGTTGAGATGTAGTCCAATCAACTGATACCAAGCTACTACTTACTTTCTCAACCCTCCAATCACTGCTTAGCAATCGTTGCTGTCTGCCGTTGCCTCAAGTCTTCGTTATTTATCAGTTCACCTGTGTTTGAATTTGAACCTTCAGTTGAAAGATATTACTGGGGGACCTGTAAAAGTGAGACTGTTAAGTTTGCTGTGCCGCTTTTTCTCGTCTTTGTACATCTCAGGTGTCTGATGTTCTGTTATGTTGTCCTCATTGGGCAAAAGTTTTGTGTATCATTGTGTATCTTTATAGTCAAGGGTGTTGCAGTTTTGGTTGTGTTTAAGTGAATCCTGAATTCTCATTGTTGTGTACACAGTCTTGCTATCGTTTTCTATCACCATGCAGTGGAAGAATTTTAGGGTGATGTCCACACTGTCAGCAACAAGCTATAGCCTGATATTATGATTTTGCTGGACATTAGATGTGCTTTCAGATGTGTCTACCAAGTTTTTTTCACAGGCCTACCCAAAATATGTTTCTGCCTTCGCCACTGTTTTGACAAACCAAAAATACATTGAGCTTCTCAGTTCCCATAGAGTGTTATATCATTTTAGAATGTGTCATAATGTGGCCATTTGGAAACAAAAATAAGCATAAAAAACTGATAAATAATGAAAACTTACACCAGTTGGATTTAGATTTCATAAATGTTTATGTTGGTTTATACCATGTTATGAAAGGGTTATGTAGGCATTATGTGTGCTAATGAAAAACAAAACAAAACCTTTTTATTGACTCAGTAATTCATTAAAGCGATAATGAATGTATTTGCATATGAATTCCAAGAACTACATATTCTATAACTACTTCACATAAAAAGACAACACCTGCATTAATGTTGAACTGGGCTGTGAACAAACTTTCTGTGTGATATATACATATATATATATATACATTTATATATATATATATATATATATATATATATATATATATATATATATATATATATAT